>JAUZND010029325.1:0-23283 GCA_034780555.1 Coelogynopora nodosa
ATAAATATTTTCGACAGTACAATTAAAAACACAACTAATCTATGTTAAAAACAAGATATGATTGGGTGTTACCAGTCGTAAAGTTAATACAGCGCTGAGGCTATTTTTAGACACCACTTATGATTACGATAGCGTCGAGAAACAGCCACTGTCTTGGCATCAACGCTGCATTATCGATTTACCCATTTAAAATGCTTGCTGCAGCATTGATTTAAACCGCTGTCGTATCTTTTCTGCACTATAGTATATTTTAGAGTTAATACAGTTTCGAGAAACAATTTATGATTATCGTTGCGGATTTATGATTATGACAGCTTCGAGAAACGACCCTAATAATTAAATTATTTATTAAAATAACGGTGATTTAAAATAATACTCAAATAGTAGTTATACTACGTATAGCTTATTTATATTGATATATATATACTGTATATGCATTGATCAATAGTTATAGCATTATATAGGTCACTATAGTATATAGCATATATTTGTTATTTTCCTATTTTGTAACTAGAGGTTATGACGTAATCAGGTCATAAAAATGATACTAATCGATTAACTTTTTTTTAATAAAAATAGCTCGATAAGTCTGTATACCAAATTTCAGCTTAATCGGATGATAGGAAGTTTGTTTTTCCAGGGGGAATAACTCCCCCTCCTCTTCCACGTAGCAAACCCTGCAAAATATGTCCACGTACGAAGGGTTAAACAAAATAAATCATTGTAGAAATATAGAATTTTGTTATCAATATATTTGGATATACTTTAAATTTTTATATTTGAAAAATATTTTAAAATCCTCTAATCAAATTGTTAGTTATTATTATGTCTTCGGATCATCTCATTCTGATTTGAAAATACGTTCTAGAAATAAAGACAAATGTACTAAAATGAGGTGTACTTTACAATAGAACTATTTATTGATATTTTTATCCTTTAGCGTCAATTCTCGACTTATGATTTGTTTAGTTTTTATTCAATTCATGATACGCATGAAATCTATGAAATCACCTATTACTCTATATTATGTTGTTTTCATGCGGTTATTTCACGGTGTTGTCGCTATATTTGTTCCTCCCCGGCCCAGAGAGATGGTGCAACGCTGCCAACAGGCATGGGAGCAGCTGACCATCCCCGCCACCTGGACCAGTCTGTCCCCTGGGGCAGCCTTCCTCGCCAGCCGTGTCTATGACACCGCACGCATCCTCCATACTCTGGAGCCGTCGGCTTCCACTGAAGGCAAACAGGCGGCTGAGGAATGCAGGAAGGTGGTGGTGTCCACCTTGCTCCTCATGGGATTCCCTCGTGCCACCGCCGCTCTCCGCTCCTCCGCCAATCACAAGACGCCATCTGCACTGGTGGCGGATGTGCAGGAAGGAGTGGTGGAGCGTGAGGTCCGCTTCCAGCTGGAGTGGATGGGGTCGCTGCTCTCGAGACTTGATCGTGTGGATCGTGACCGCAGGGTGAGTTCACTATTTTATGTTTGAAATGTAGTTAAATACGATCGTTTTTACTCATTCACTTTTGTATAACTTTCTGGTGTTCTGAAGACTCCACACTGCCTTTTCCACGAAATTGGTGTATTTATTCTTTTCAAAAAATAAAATTGTACATGTTTAACGTTATATAGAATTATTATTAGAAATAATATTAAATAGATATAATAAGGGGGAAAAACCTACAGCAAACCTTCGTTAAAGGTGGGGTATTCTAAAAAAAATCACATAAAATAAGGTTTTGGTTCGATGTAATGTTATGTATGACCCTTACTTTTTTTTTACTCAGTTGCTAAAATACTGTTATCTAACAAAAAAATTATTTCGAATTTTTTAACATACTAGAGATAGAATGTTATTTACACTTCGTACGTGGACATATTTTGTACTGTTTGCTACGTGGAGGGGGGAATATTTTACACCCCCTCTCCCCCGGGAAAAACAAACTTCCTATTATCCGATTAAGCCGAAATTTGGTATACAGATACCTTCTAAAGACTTGTCGAGCTATTTTTATTTTCAAAAAATTAATTGATTAGTATAATTTTTATGATCTGATCACGTCATAAACTCCAGTTAGTGAAACTATAGGAAAATAACCATAATATATGCTATATATTGACCAATAAATGCTATAACTTTTGTTCAATGCTACCAACTGACTTGATTCTTTTTGCATCTGATTCCAGATCACAAGATCTATGTTTGTTGATATTTTTTTATAATTATACTACTTATACAGATAAACTATAAGTAGTATAAATGCTACTTGAGTATTATTTTAAATTGATGGTTATTTTAATAAATAATTTAATTATTCAAGTTTTATGTTTATAATTTACGATAAACATATTTTTTCAATTAATGTTGCAAGTTTAACTCCTAATATCATCGGTAAGTATGAAAATCCATGGGGTGGGTTATAAAATAATTCAATAATAATACTATCTTTATGTTATTTAAAATTATTCAAAGTTGTATTTGTTATTTTTTTAGTTAGATAAAAGTATTTTGGCCACTGAGTATAAATAATCAGGGTTTTACATTATATCGTTCAATTAAAAACTTCCTTTCTTTGAAACAAATATTAACATACTTCCCCTCCACGTATGAAGGGTTAATGAACTATTTTATACCCCCCTGGGTTTTTTTACTCGCCCGTGACGAAACAATTTTTGTTATCTGTCTGGTCACGTCAATTGGCACAATTGTCGTTATTGGTCCGATAGTAATCCACATTGGATATCAGAAACCAATAGCCAAAGTTCCCCACGAAAATGATATGGGCAGCCGTTTTTTTAAATCGTGGGATTGGACCTTTTTTTCTTTCCCCATGTTACCAAATTCACTTATTTACTGATGCTGCAAGAATGATATCCCTCGTGCTTCACTAAAGCGACTGTGGTTTCAGCCGGATGGGGCTCCAACCCACTTTAGTTTAAATGTTCCTGAAATCCTTGACGATGTTTTCCATAATCAATGGATAGGCCGCCGAGGTAGCGATAGGCCCGCCAGGTCACCCGATTTGTCTCCACTGGACTATTTTCTGTGAGGTCATCTCAAATCGTGTGTAACAACAACCGGCCACGTGTACACTTGAAGCACTGAGAGAGAATATTACAACAGAGATTGCACAAATCAGTGTTGTTCCTATACAAAATGTTATGACGTCATTGGGGAATCGCTGTACAACATGCATTGAACAAGATGGTGGCCACTTTGAACAATTTTGCTAGTGATGGTAAATTACTATTCTTGTCATTTGTCATGTCAATATTTAAATAAATGTAATACAAATTTGATTCTAAATAAATAAATTTATGAGTTTTCTCTACTGGGTATATATTTTAGGACAATTCTGTATATTTAATTTAAATAATAAAATTAATTATTTTAAATTAATCAGCAATTTAAAATAATACTCAATCATATTAATATACTAAACTATTATAGATCTCGTGATCCGGAATCAGATGCAAAAGGAATCTAGTCAATTGTTTCCATTGATCAAAAGTTATAGAATATATCGGTCAATATATTGCGTATATATGGGTTTATTCCACAGTTTTCTTAAACTGGAGCTAATGACGTAATTAGGTCTTAAAAATGGTAATAAATTATTAATTTTTTCAATATCTTTAGGAGGTATCTGTATACCAAAATTTAAGCTTAATCGTATATTGTAATAGGAAGTTTGTTTTTTAAAGGGGGAGAGTAAATACACCCCCCTAAACGGAGCAGACTCTGCAAAATATCTCTACGGACGAAGGGTTAATTTTGCGAATGTGCCTTTATTCTTACATGCCTTTATAGCTGTATTCTACTGTATTTAAAAATCGTAATGACATATAGGGATAAATGACATAATTGATTTAAATGTTTTTCTGACTTCCACTTTTTATCAACCCCCTCACAGGTAGACAACTTCATTCCCGACACTTGGCAACGTAAACTCCTCGATGTGGTCGACAATCGTCATTCAGCACTGGTCGTAGCCCCCACTTCATCTGGGAAGACGTACGTTTCCTACTACTGCATGGAACAGATTCTCAGAGAGTCTGATGACGGAATTGTCGTCTACGTGAGTCCAACCAAGGCTCTCGTCAATCAAGTGGCCGCCACCGTTTACGCCAGGTTTTCCACGAAACAAATGCCGCCGGGTAGAGCAGTGTTGGGCACTTTCACTCGTGACTTCCGACAGGACGCGTTGAACTCTCAGATTCTAGTGACGGTGCCTGAGTGTTTGGCTATTCTTATACTCTCTACCACTCGTGACACATGGGTACAAAAACTTCGTTACATAATCTTCGATGAGGTACATACTCTGGGTGAAGAGAATACCGGTCTAACGTGGGAGCGTCTACTCAACACTGTCAACTGTCCATTTCTGGCTCTTTCGGCTACAGTAGCCAATGCGGAAGATCTGCGCTCGTGGATGCAAAAAATACAGCCTAACATACCCGTCCACCGTATTGAACACTCCGAGCGCTACTGTGATCTCAAGAAGATGGCTGTAGCCGTTCACGAAGGCGCTCTAGAATTGCGCGAAATACATCCCTTGAAGGCGTTGGCCAATCCGTTGGTAACAGAGTCATCATCTGTTCAAAAATTACCGAAATCAATCGACATGTCACCCTCGGAGGTGCTACAAGTCTACGATGTTCTGTTCGAAGTGCTGAAACACGCGAACCGCCCATTGCCCCAATTACAATCTATAGTGGATTACTTCGCTCAGGATGTCTTCATCTCACGACCCAAAGTGCGCCAATTCCAGAACTACATGTTGGGCTTTATTGGAAGCAACGATCTCACTACTCAAGTGGTAATTGGTCTGCCAGAGGGCGCTTTCTCTCGTCAACCCGATCAATTACAGGAGTTGGAAGATGTTACGCAGGATCGTCAGCTCTCGCTGAATGAAAGGGCAAAGCGCAAGATGACCTATATCATCAAGTTAGTCACTTTATTGAAGAAGAAGAAACTTCTGCCCGCAATCATATTTCTCGACGACCGATCTGAAATAGAGTTAATAGCCAAGGTTCTCACCAAGTGGTTCGAACAACGTGAGCTCAAGTTGTTTTCCGACGGTAAAAGTCGAATAGCGACAATACATGAAATGAAAAAACAGAAGAAAGCAGCAAAAAAAAAGAAACCCGAAAAACTCACCAAACTTGAACGAGAGGATCTGCTTAAAACCGATGAGTTACCGACCACCAAGACACTTAAAGTGCCCCATCCGGAGTGCACTCTTGCTGGTCGTCTCGCTGGTAAAGACAAAAACTTCATCTTCGAAAACCGTCTTCGATTCATGAACGAAACTCACATCTTCAAACGCTGCCTTTCACGCGGTATTGCCTATCATCATGCTGGTTTGAATGCCAAAATGCGTACCGCTGTTGAAAGCCTTTTCCGTCGTAAATATCTGCAGTTGGTTTCGGCTACAGGAACTCTCGCAGTGGGTATTCATATGCCCTGTAAAACTGCCGTATTCTTCCGAGATACTGTCTGGCTCACCCCTCTCCAATACCAACAACGTTCTGGTCGTGCGGGGCGCAGAGGTTTCGATCTTGTGGGCAATGTCATCTTCTGTTCGATGGAGCAGCACCGTATTCGTCACCTGATTACTGCCAATCTCTCCTTTCTGAAGGGAGATTTCACCCTCGATTTTTCTTTCGTATTGCGATTGCTCGCTCTTCTTTACTCTCCAAGCAACACAAGTCGGGCTATCGAATCAATCCGTGCACTTGTTGATAAACCTTTCATCTCCGTCACCCAACCTCGCATGTGTCATCAGGTAAAGATGTTTTTCCAGTTTGCTGTGCAGATTCTTGTAGACAATGAAATTATCGACCTAACTGGGAAGCCACTGTCAATGGCGGGGTATATCTCCCACTTGAGCTACCACAATCCTTACAATCTTCTCTTCTCTACTTTCCTCCGAAAGGGACTGTTTCACCAGCTCTGCAATGAAAGTAGCGATAGGAATCGTTCCGTCAATTTGATCACGGTGTTGGCTCATATTTTCAGTCGATCGGAGCTTAGTCTAACTCATCAAAACGATTACAAGCAAGGCTGTCTTAAGCGTTCTGAATCGCTAGTGGTTATGCCAGAACTTCCGACTGAATTCATCGAAGAGGCTCAGGATTTTACCAATCGTATGCGTTTGCTTATCAAACAATACTGCCGCATCACGATCTGTGAACTCAATTCGGGCCATAGTTTGCCCGTATCCGGTTTGAAACCATCGATCACAGAGCACAACAAGCAAAAGTCCTGTTCACTTATGACAGCGCTTACTGAGTTTACATTCCCGGATGCAAAAGTTGCACCTATTCCATGTCTCTCTGGAGTTTCACTCAATACGCTAATCGACAAAGCCCTCGACAATGATCCCCTGGAACTCTGGGCATTAGGATTCTATGTGGATCCCAACATGCTGCCCCAAATGTCCGCGGATGACATGTTGAATGCTTACGCGGTTGACTTCTTACGTCATGGATGTATCGATCATCTGATCAAAGAGAACAAAATAAAATCGGGGGATGTGTTTCACATACTCAATGACTTCCTATTGGTCTTGATGACCCTAGCGCAGAGCACTAAGGAGATGACCACGGATCAGAATGACATATTTGACAAGGCAATGGATTGTCTCTCCAAAGAGTTTAGTAGAAAATTCAATTTAGCCTTCCCCAGAAACATGCATAGCCTTGTTTAAAATTATTGTATTATCCAACAGTCACACACTCTTTATTGTTTCGATACTTTTGAATTTTCAAAATACTATATACTACATAATACCTATTTTATGCATTTTGGTAGACTTATACTGGTAAGGTTATTAAATTCTATATGATTTAATTTTTGCTGCAACAACTTTATTTTAAATTTATATGTTGTCGCTTACTTAAATATTATGACATATTTCATGATAAACTTTTTCCTAAAATACATTTTTTAATCAAATATCCTGAATATGTATATTAAAATTAGCACATTGTTATCACTAAACAGACTGCTCGGAAGATATGTATTATTGTGGGTTGATCTAGGTTACTATCAAATTAGGGATCAAAAACTGAAAATGTATATAGGCTCAATAAGGGCTCATATCAGTTTAATCCTAATTTGTGATAAAATAGGGGAAACATATTATAGATAAGCCAGTATTATTGGCTTCCTAATTAAGTTCATTTGGGAGGCAAATTTGACATGAAAATTGACATTAAAATACGGGAAATTACAGATTATATATACACAGTTCACGAACTTCATCTCTACGTTGTCAACTTTTTCACCTTATTCTCGTTTGAAAGAAATGATTCGAATTAATTCATTTAGCTTTATTGAGTTTATCAATTATAACATTAAATGTGTATAGATATTTAAGACTAAAATTGGCAGCACTTCTAGAAAACGAAAATATATATGACTTTTTTATTTAAATAGAGTATAGCATTACAATCTTCTTCGGCAATTGATGAGCGGTTCCATTGGAACGTTCCAAAAAAGTCTATATGATACGTCCAAGGAACGTACCATTAGGACCTGATGGGAACCTATTTACTTGTTATATCTGTGAATATCTGGCGAATATATATTATTAAACATATTATAAAACCCAACAAATTAAAGATATCTACTCAATATATAAATTTTTGTAAACTTTTATAATTCTGAATAACTTACTATTATATTAAAAAATTATCGACGCACCAGCTAAATATAATAATTAGTTAACTAACTTAATGAATCTTTCAAATATATATGTATGGTTATTTTAAAAAATGGTATATTATTGTACTTAGTTTTAATAATAATAGTTAAGTTAACTTTTATGGAATAAACGTACCATAAACCGGTCATCATTGTTCTCACCAACCTGAGACTAGGTTAGCTTTTGATAATTGCTATTTGATACCTTCCACTAAGGAATACCTACGCTCTTTTTTCATAAGTCTGATCCTAAAATTATTATATAGAAATCGTGCCTTCAATGGAAAAATTACGCCGCTTCATGGTTGTGCTCTTCTGATAAATTGTCTGGGGCTGCGTCTGCATGTTGTATGTTAATTAATACGCGTAAGTTTATAATATATAAATATACCGAAACATCAACCTAGAATTCTATCAGACAGGAAAGGAACAGTCACCCCACGAGCAGACAATTGTTGAAGTGCGTTTGGGGTCCAATGGACCCCAGAAACCATTAATGGAGAATAGAGGGTTAGTGGAGAATATACACCTTTGTTATTTTAAAGCATATATAAATAAGCCATGCAAGAAACATTAATTTTTTCAATGAAAAACTATATTTCGTCAAAATTTCTTTCCAAAAAATGTCCAGTATCCCGAATATTGATTGATAATTATAAGCGAATTATACTGATATAAATGTTAGGGCTAATTTTCCCTTTCTGAATTGTATTATTTAAAAAAATGGTGTCATTAATATATTGACAGACCTTATCAGTCGTACAGAAATTAATTGTCATAAATTATTAATAATATTTTTAAATATGTTGAACATTTCGCTTGTATTGTATAATTGTACAAAGTCAACTCGTTAAATATCAAACCGAAAAAATATTCAGAATCCATAGATGAATGTTTTACTAATTTTACTCAATTAAACATGAAAATGTATACAACCTATATTATATATAACAATGACAAATATTATAATAAAATGTTTTTTTACTAAAATTTCAGAATATTTTCACTATTTAATTTTAATAATTTTTTCATATGATTTCAGTATATAACTAGACGTCAGAATGAATTACTAATAGTTATATTTCGTATTAATTCTAGAATCCCATCAAACTAACACAAAGACTGACCCAAATAAATAAAATGCACAGAACATAATTTATAACATGTGTAACACACATTTAATTAATAAATATTATTTGAACAATAATAAATAATCAAGACTCAATATCAAACTAAGAATCAGTAATAAGTAAATAATAATAAATACAACAATACTATGCAACGTTCAGTAACAACTTGAAATTAGGAGCAGTAGACTACTTATATTTATCAACAGTTCTATTGAAATGAAATGTTTAATTGAATTATTTGTAGTCGTTTAGAATCTGCTGTATTTCAGTAAATAACCGGGAAGGCTGAAACACAACATTGAAATAAATATGTACTAAAAATGCAGGAAATGAATTTGCTTCGAAATTATAGGAATATAATATACCAAAAAAGTAAACCAAGTATTTGTTTATTTAGAGCAAAAATACATTGCGTTATCATTTTTTTTAACTTTTAAAGACTTCGATTTAGGTACGATCTTCCGAAATATTTTGTTTAGAATTATTCCGGAAGCAAAACGGAATTTCACACGTTTTTGTATAAATAATAATTCTTACATTTGAAATAAATGTTTTGACTGGAAAAGACTCGAAAACTTTAAAGAAAGGATTTTCATTTATTATAATGAAGATTAAATGTCAAATGAAAACATTACTAATAACTATGTGTTTATTAATTACATAGAACATGAAACGGAATTTATTCGTAAATAAGTACTTTAAATTCAAATATAGTAAGACATAAGAAACGATATGTAGAAAAAAGGTGCCAAAACAATAGTATTTATTCTTTTGTGAAAAATACAGAACTTTCACGCAAAAATGATCACCAACTATTGTTTATTTTGTAAAGATTGTAAATTATTTTTTATTGACTAACGAAAAACTTGACTGTAAAATATGTTTGGAAAACGGAGTAAGTCTCTTTATACATACATTAACCCCCTTCCGCTTCACCTGGTAAAAAAGCTCGCAAAAATTAATTGCGCTGGTGTTTCAGAATCTGTCTACTTCATAATGCACTACCGACGATTCCATATATTTTCTTATAATATATACCAGAAAACTCGATGAGGAAATAATTCATAACTTAAAATTATCCAAATATACTATTTTTTAGGCTGAAACTTCTATTGCAAACTTGCATACTTATAAACGTTCTGCCAAATTTTCTCGTGCTTATGACGTCATAAAAAAATCTAAACTAGACTAAATACTAATTTATTTCCCACCCTATATATCATATAGTAAGCCGATTTTTGTCGCTAAACAGACAGCCAACACAATTTTACTTACAACCATCTTGAAGAACTAAACTATAATTCACTAAATGTATTAATAATATTCAGCTGCATTAGTTAAATGTTGTTGGGTTAATTTCGACCCATTACTCACATAAATATTAATGGAAAATTAATTTCAGTTATTTAGTAAAAAAAATTAACACAATATAGTAAATGAAAAGCAACAGTTGAGTACTGAAGAAAACACCAAACATTATTTACATACACATTACAATCAGATGAAACGAACACAATTGAAACTATATATATTTATAGCAACCATCAACACAAAAATACAAACCTTGGAGTGAACTAAATGATAACCCTTCCCAAGTGTTTTAGCAACAGCACGCAGAGTATTCTCGGAGCAATGATCCAACTGAAAGCGGTTCGTACTGTGAGCTAAGTCGACAAGTCTAACATATTGCTTGCCATCAGTCACAATGAATCTTTTTGCTGGAAATGTAGAAGAGAGAGGCCATTACTAAACCAATTTCAAAACATTCAGAAAACATTGAATGTCTATAAAGGCTTGAAAATAGTTAACTTTAGAATGGTTCATGCTAAATAGACTTAATGTTGTGAGCAAGTAGGTTAAAAAAGTAGGTTTCAAAAAGTATAACCAAACGCATGAAAACCTACTAAATATAAAAGAGTAGGCTATGTACATATTTCAATAAGATAATTATTGCAACAGTAAACATGAATAAACTATTAAATATATGCGAAACCGGAATTTAAATTCCTACATTTGAAAAACGTTCGCAAAACTGAAGAAGTCAATGACAAATATTTCATTAAGAAAATATTATACAGAATAGTTTCAAAAAGAGATTAAAATATAACAAACATTATATCGGTCATTAATTGTTACCAATATCTTCTGAAATGTCTCACCACCAATAATACAATATGTGTTGTTTGCGCACGTGGTCTGCCAGCCATGACAGATTTTTATTTTAGTTTACCGAAACTGTAATAATTTAAACAATATTTCGAATTTAGGATTATGTTTAAAATAATGATTAATGATTCAGATTGATATATTATATCTCTTCTCGAGATAATTTTTTTGATAGATTTCTTTAGTTTTGCGAATTTAAAATTTAGAACGCTAAATTCCGGTTTCGTCAAAATATAAATACAAAAGTGTAACGATTTTAATTGCAACGTTTTTGATATTACGTTTCTATTACAACTGTCTTATTTAACAAGTCGTTCTGGCTTATTGTTTAAGTTTTGACAGATGATCGTTAACAAACAATTAGCGTTAATTAAAACTTTTTCCAAATAAGATAAAAGAAGACCACCGAG
Organism: Coelogynopora nodosa; assembly: GCA_034780555.1. NCBI lineage: Eukaryota > Metazoa > Platyhelminthes > Proseriata > Coelogynoporidae > Coelogynopora > Coelogynopora nodosa. The sequence continues at coordinate 11,416 of JAUZND010029325.1, forward strand.
CTTTGATGAGGTAATGTCTATTATGGTGTGATAGCTGGAGATTTAGTCAAAGTATGAGGCATGATAACCGGAGATTTAGTCAAAGTATGAGGCGTAATAGCCGGAGATTATGGTAGGTAAGAAAGCGTGATAGCCGGATATTTATAGTCAAAGTAAGAAGGCGTGATAGCCGGAGAAAGTGTTATTGGTGTGATAGCCTGTGATTATAATATATTGCCGAGCTCTTGGCGTGATAGCTGAAGGAGCTTGCTCTGGCTTTGACTCTGGGTATGGTTAGGCGGTGTTTTAGGGGTTGTTGGTCTGTGGGATCTCGGATTGTATTGTATATTTATAAATATCATGAACGGTCTAAATTATTTTAATTTCTAGTTTGTTTCTAATTTTCTGGTTGCCTATTTCTATACTAGTTGTGTGGTATACGAGGGTTGTTTTTATGTAAATTAGGTGAATGCTAAAGTGTTTAAAGTATATTTTGGGAATGTGACCTCAGCGTTATCCTTATTATCTTAAATAATGTTCTCTTGTGGGGCGGTTCCTCATTTTATGTGACTTTAATAGTTGCCGTTTGTCACAAGGGTTAACATTTATGCTTTTAAACTTATTTGTTTTAATATATTCCTTGTTTCTAAGATTATTATTTACTACAATATTTAGTTTTATTAATAGTAACCAAGTCATACCCATAAATAATACACATGTACATATTTATATATTTACAAACTTGTGCATATATAACAAACGTGGGTTTAATATCCAGAGCTGAAAGCAATCAATAAATTAATATAAACTGGCATGACAACCATTTTTAACTACGACTAAATAAATTAGGTGAGTAATTAATTACCAGTACCTAATGCAAATGTTGAAATGTACTTATATACTATTTCGAGAAAACATATAGATGAAAAAAGTTTTAAAAACGTAAACCAGTTATGAAAAAAGCCTCTCATTAACTGTAACGTAGAAAGTTATAAAAAAATCAATAATTATGCAGCAATAAACAATAGTAATCATTTATCAACATAAAAAATACAGGGAATTAAATTATGCGCTTACCATATATAATTAAACACAATTCACAATAAGATTGAATACTTTCTGGTTTGTAAAGCTCCAAGAATTTAATTGAATTAGTAAACCAGTCGACAGAAACTATATCAAGTTGACGGATGGGAAGATTATTAAATTCACCCTGAAGATATAAATACATAATATATTCAGTAGAAGTATGACGAGTTTAATACAGATTAATAATAATATTAAATATGTACTTCTCTCAGTGTAACTTTATATAGCACATTAATTAAAATTATATATTTTAACGTTTATATCATTAAACACAACCCAGGAATTACATAAATCAATTGTTAACAATAGTATACATATAAGTAATCATGTCAGTAAATATTAAAGAGCGAAACAGACAAACAAACTTTCAAAGGAAAGAGACAAATGAATTATATTAAGTACTATATATATTTACTATTAACATGTAAATATGTTACCAAAACGATGATTAGATATCACTTTTAGACAAAAAACAAATATTTAAGAATGGCGTGTTCTTATATGTGTGATTAAGGTAAGGCCTACCTGTTTAACCCTTCGTACGTGGATGGGGGATTTGGCTTTTTTTCAAATAAATAAGATTTTTGATTGAACTATATAATATTATTATATGACCCTGGGGTCGTTTCTCGAAGCTGTCATAAGCATTATACTGTAATATATTTTTTCTGTGACTAAAAATAATAAGCATAAAGTATTTAGGCTTTTTAAAAACTTTGTAATGAGACGAATACATAGATGTCATTATTGTAGTAATCAGTTTCAAGGAACTATGTTGTTTTCAGTTAACTTCAATGAGACTTGTAACACAATTTCTTTTTATTTACATCTTATCGTTTTTCAATATAATTTGATATAAAATGATCTAGTACAAACTATTTTTAGACTAGAGTACAAACTTTTTTGGATAATAATTCTTAAAGTATGCGTCTATTAAAAAATTGAAACAGAGAACGAAAAAGTTTACGATTAAAAAATAATTATTTCAAATATTAATGTCAAATTATCCGCAAGAAATTTCATATTATTAGTAACTATATATATTGTATAATATAGGCTGAGTGAATACGGGCGTAAATTCCAAATGAGTGGGGAATACCCACACTAATTTCGACAAGAGAGAATGGGGGGATGGTCAATGCAGTCCTTATGATTTTGTTAATGGTGGTGCTTCTGTTGGCGACCGTAAGCGAATTCCGACGGTTCGCAATCCGTCCGGATGGAAAGCGAAAATGTTAACATTCTGAAACTGTCCAGACGGTTTATGAACCGTCGACTCACAGAGTAATAAAAGTTATAATGAAATCAATTATTAATTATAGTATACATTAAAAAGAAATATATAGAGTTTAGAATTAAAAAAATTAATGTTAAAAGTTTTTTAAACCATTTAGTGGAGCAAATATACAATGCTTTTAAATTTTTATAAAATGTATAATTCGCAAACGGTCACGAATTTATCATTATTTTCGTTTCAATTACTCAATATTCACCCCATTTCTCTTTTCAATGGAGTTTAGAGTAAAAACATATTAATGATAAACTTGTTCAAAACATTTGAAGAGTGGATGTAATGCTTTTAAATGTTCATAACATTTATAATTCGTAAACGGTCCGGACGGTAATCTGAGGAAATACTCAAAATGACTACCTTTCTTAAACACTATATTTCACAGGTGGTTTTCCCCACAACTTCATATATAGTAAATTTACAATAAATGGTAATATAAATAATAATCACCGTAAATAACGATAATTTAAATAAAACATCAGCAGCAAGACTAATAAATATGTACAAACTCTTTTTACATATAAGTTGTTTTAATAGAATTTGTTATTTTCAATTTTTTTTATTATAATTTTCAAGTTATAGTAGATTTTCTGAATTTTCCTGTCAGTAAGTAATTTATTATTCGCTTTCTGTCCGGACTATTCGCTAACCGCTGTTTCATCCACTTATCATAAATGTGGCTGTTTTGTTGAGATTGGGTAAGAATCTAACATAATATGAATGAAGAAGTTTGTTTTCAAAGAGAAAATAGTGCAACAGCTTCTCTGTGCATTTAACAAAAAAGTTCGAACTACAATCTACAAACACCATTGCTTGCTCATTGGCTGATAGGGGGAGATATCCAAGATATATCTATAAATAATGGTCCCAACCAATTATTTGTAAGTAACTGAGATGTCAATTTTCCATACTGGACGTGGCAAAGAATCTGGATTCAAGGTAAAATAAATAAATGCAACCAAACATATAAATAAACACAGTATAGAAACTAACAGGAAGAAGTGTAAAGAACCAATAAGGAATTACTACAAGCCTGTAGTTATTTTGGTGTACTTTATAGTACTGCTAATAAAAATATGTTTATACATTACTTGTTACATTTTTATCATGTACATCTTATTCATTTCAACATAAGACATTTATATTTGGCATATAATGTTAAAATAATATATATAACAATTTTCAGTAATTAGAATAAAGCCCTTGTCCCTTGCAGTAATATTCAGCTCTCGATTTTCGGTAATTAGTTCCATTTGGAATACAATTCGAGAAATTGAAAACATGTTCTGTAAATTCTTGAATTCGAGTCCCTAGGAAAATACTGTATTTCAAATTATAAAACAAGTGAAACTAGTTTGAGAATAAAAAAATAATTATTTTTTTAATTTATACATAAAAGTACAATATTAAGATGATTATAATATGTATAACAGGGCTATTCTATAAAACCGATTTCCTGTAATATATCTTTAATATAGTAATTTCCTATAAATAACACCAGAAGCCGTGTAATAAATATTTTACAGCTTCTCACAACGTACATTAATGACTATAAAAGTTACTCCATAACTTTGATAGTAAAACAAAATTAAAGAGAGGAGTAACCGATTCATTTCCTACTCCTATGCTCAATATGTGGAATCTCTTACCGTCCACAATTTCTTTGCTTCTTCCAGGTGGCCAGCTATTATCAGTTGCTTCAATGTTTCGTTTATCATCACTTTATAATTCGAACGTGCAGTATCAATGTGCTTCACGATTTCGATGACTGAAAGAAATACACAATTTGCGATCAAAAAATAAGGCCACAGAACAATCTTAACATATATATTTCTATAATTGTCACTTAAAAAATGAACAAACAATTCATTTTAATTATTTTATATTAATAGATTAAACTAATAGCTAAATTAGATTTTAAAATATATTAATCCCTATAACCTCAGTAAGCAGTTGTTTCCCTTATAATAAAAAAACCACTGTTTACATATTTTAAATAGATGTTCTCTTAATATTATTGATTTTAAAAATCGTACACATATGATAAAACATGCAATATAAATATCAAAATAGCAAAGCTCAAATATAGTTTTAAGAGTAAATTACAAATATTTTTTATAAAATAATATGTTATAAAGAATGAAATGAAATCATGAATGAACGAAAAATCCATTTATATTAACGCTTAAAAATTGGCATTACATAATAATGTTATATAGATTAAACCAATATCGTTGAGAAATATGGCGGGCTAAGAAATTTCTTGTATAAATTACCAAAATATTTTAATTCATTAATACTTTATGCTGTAAGCAATACTACAAGAGTAATATTATAATATTCGCGACGGCCCTGAGCAAACCGACGCAGTTGGCCGCCCTTCTCAAGGAGGTTCAGCGGCTATCGCTGAGGCAATGACCTCAATACAACAACAACAAGAGTAAAAGTTAACCTAAATTAAAACTGCAAATATTTATTGAATCAAGGTACTCAGAATGTAGTATGATAGTGAATTAGCGTACCTCACACAGCTACAATGTAATGTACAGAGTGATTCTCAAAGGTAATGCAAAATGGATATTTGTTTTACATAAATTGAGAAAAATACAAATGACATAAACATTTAAATAAAGTCATCCGTTTTAATTTGGAAAAAATGCATAACTCACTAAAGAAATCAATGTCTGCATTTCAGGAATATCACAAATTACAAGTAAAAATAGAATTTTGGTGCACGGTTTCGTAATTAGAAATTTTCAACTTTAATTACTCTGAAATCTTTCATTCTTAACAACCCATTTATGCGAATACCTTGGAACATGCAAATAATTCTAGTTTGTTGGATTTATTTAAAGGTTATATATTAATCTTAAATGTTAAGTGGATTCTCTGTGTGTATTGTGTGAAATTTATATACATTGATTGATTTATATACTGATTTTTCAGTAAATTGTTTTTGAACAATGCATAATATGCTTTTATTGTTTTATCTTTGTTTAGTCTAACATAGAGGAATGAATATATCACAAAATGTTCATAGTATACAACGTTTCCACGAGAAAAGTGACATGAGTCAGGTGATGAAAAAAACCAAGAGTCGAGTTGTTTACACCTACTTAGGTTTAAAATCATGGTCGCAGAAAACCCGACTAAAGGTACAGAAATTAAATGGTGTGATCAAAACAAGTTTTTTACGGCCACCGTTTGTCAAGTTGTATTCTTTGTTAAGTAGGTCATTTCATTCAATCCTAGTATGTAGTGAGTCTCAAAATGCATCTAGTTTGTTACTTATACTATTTCCTTATATAAAGGAAATACAGGGCGGATCTGGATACTGCATTGACTATGGAAGTAAGAAAAGGTTTACGACAAGACAGCAATATAATAGGGCGGAACTTGAAGACGATTCGATATAATTCAAATGGATTAATAAAAACAGTTGTGGAATTATCAGACTTTCTAAGAGGAATCAAATTTAAAAAATCTACATGATAATACTTCGTTCTTGCTAAGTTATTATTATTTTTATAGCAAATTATATTGATATAGATTGCGCATATATACCGTGGTATGTCACAAACATAATGTCACAAACCCCTAGTTGAAACCGGCTTTCATCACCTTACTCAATATGTCACCTTTCATATCCTATTTATATAATTTATCAAATTGAACATTATTTTTATAATTGTTCGTTTTTACTGAATAGAATAAATATAACCTATTAGGTTATAAAAAGTGCTTTTTTATTGCCTAATAAAAACGAAATAATTATATTAATGATAATTTTTGTTAAGGTATGAACAAACAGTCATTTATTTATAATAAAGATAACGTTTTAGTAAGTGCGTAAATTCAGTATTCAGTATTTGTATTTTTTTAAAGGAATGCATATTCATATGAATAGAACGTTTTAGAATATTCTGATTGCCTCCATTCTCTTCGAAATTTGATCACAAGCCTTCTGCAGCTGTAAGACTCACTAAACACAGTTGGGAGAACTTTTTTAGAGGTTCCATTATGTTCAAGGACAGTTGAGAGATACTGGTTAGTGTTTTAGAATCATGGCATTTATCATTCAAAATCTGTAAAATACATTACGAGTAAAATAAAAAATTGCAAAATTTATGATTTTCTTTAAAATTTATGATATTTAATGATAATTTAAAAAATCACAGATTTTATTTATTTTATGATACGGAGGTTTGTATTTAGTACAAAATAACATTGAAAAAAATATTGCGCGAACTCATGTTTTACACAAATCCATAGCTGTAAAAAAATTAACTCTAGAACAAAAAGGGTTAGGTGCACATGTTTACAAAGCAGACTAGGTTACCTACATCCCTCCAAAATCCCTGGGCTGGAACTATAAAATGGAGTTAATTCTCTAATTTGGATAACCAACTCACAATCAGGCAGTAAACTTGGCGGCAGTTGATTCAAAAGTACTCGAATAATACCGGGATAGAAAGAACCACTTGATCTGACCGGATCTTCAGCCAACTTGGCCATATTTTGTTCAACATCCCGATCACTATAAGGACAATTCAAGTTCATTAGATTTGGAAAGTTTTGGCAGGCACAAGTAAATTATAAACATGCAATACGGCTAAGTAATAAATGTACAATATATGTATACGCATCAATAAAATTATCGTTACAAATTTTTTCGAGGATAGATATTTATCAGCAAATGAAATAAAAGTGAATAAATATAGCAAAAACAAAAGAGTTCACAAAAAACCGAATCTGAACATATTTATCTTACATTCATTTTATAAGTTAATCTATTTTACCTTTTCTCAAAACGAGTAATTTTACATGAGTTTGGCATGTTCATTTATTTATTTAACCACTCGTACGTGGACATCTTTTGTAGGGTTTGCTACGTGGACAGGAAGGGGGGGGGGGGGGGTACCGTATTTTACCCCCCACCCCCTTGAAAAATAAATTTCCTATCATCAGATTAAGCTGCAATTTTTTCTGGTATGTTAAAATATTAAAAATTAATTTCGTCATATTTTTTAGTTAGATAAAACTATTTTAGCCACTGAGTAAAAAATCAGAGTTATACAATATATCGTTCAATCTTAAGGGTTAATACTGGTTCTATCACTTTACAACAACAACAACAAAAAAACATGTAAAAATGCAAGTATGCTGATTTGCAAAACGTTTTTAATAAACATATATTCATATTAATTTATAACATTTCTACAACATTCATAAAAGTATTCAAAATATATTTTCAATTTTTCAAAATTTTTAAGGGTGAAATAAATTGAAATAATTTTGCGAAGCGTGTTCGATTTCCCGGAAAACACGGTAACCTGGTCTAACTATAAACAACTATTTAAAACTCGACTCACTTTATTATTTCACTGATCAGGATGAGTGGTTTTTGCTCTTCTTGATCTTTCTCTGGCAAACTGTCAAAAGCAACTTTAAGGTGCTCGGTAGCTCCCTTACATGCAAAAAAATACACAAAACTGCAGACGGCTACATATGAAAAAAAAGATGGTAAGCAATAGTAATTATTATGTATTACATTAGAAAATAATTGTTGATTTATTAGAAAAAAATAAGAATGTCAACATAATGTAATCCTAGACAAATACTATATTTGACAGCATGAATAAAATGTAGGCTACAACAAAATACTTTTGTAAATTCATGATGCATTGCATTCACATATTTTATTGACATTGATAAAGTAATAAATAATTAGAACATTTTACTATAATTATGTAACTAATCCTATTTTTTCACTGAATAAATGTTTTGAAACCTTTATGTCCGTCTGATATAATCAATTCTCCAATGTAATCCTTCAATTTTTCAGCCTCCCAGTTGTCCCTAAAAAAACACAAATTTTGTAACAACATTATAGAAAGCCATAATCAAAATTTTTTGTTTATCACATAAATCGTTATCACAAAAATTATTGTTGCACAAATACATACAGTATTATGTACACATGGCAAATCGATCTAGCTATCCTAATAGATGATTTTTTCATTGACTGATTTAGATGAAATTTGGTACACGCATACCATGTTTTCAAACAAAAATTTCACCGACTTAATCTTATAACTCATTGGTAAAATGGTTTACAGTCAAAACATAACCAATTTTTTTGAAAAATATATATTTCATATCGATTTTTTGATGATGACGTCATAAAAGGCCAATCTTGAAAAATATGATAATTAAATGTATCAACCTTAAATTTTTATAAATGATTTGTGTAATTCAAACAGACAATAAAATTATAATATAATTAAAATTATGTCACTAATTAAAATTTTTAGTCAATAGGCAATAACTTACCATAATTGTTTCATATATCATTTTAGAGCTATGTGCAAAATTACGGATCTTTCTAATATAGATGTAGCCTTTAGTTTCATTAATTGCTTCATATCATGTAATGTGTTTACATATATATGTTTCTCTATGTACTATGCCGCTACTTTCAAATGCATAGTATGAAATAATTTTTTTTTAATTCACCTAATATAGCATAATAACTATATTTATACGTTTTACGGCGATTCAAAACTGATAAACTTATTTTTCAATGTGTTATGTGATATGACCAGGTCATAAAATCGATTATTGAGATAATTTACTTGTGATAAATCAATTACTCTGAAACTTGGCATACAACATATTATCTCATATTTATGAAAACGAACAGCATCTCACATGTATCTGATTATGCTACTGGACCGAACAACAACATTTCAAAATTTGTTATCTAGACTTTTTAAAAAAGCCAAAATTTGGTGTGACTATAAAATAAATAATAATATATATTTTGCCTAAATAATATTTAATTCTTCGGAGGATATTTTTTATCGCAAAATTTCAAATTCTGGATTTTAATTGGCTGTTGAAGCAGGTCCAGACCCAAAAAATTAATAATTATATATATTTTGTTTCTTAAATAAACATATTTGGAATCTAATTTATGTAAAAATTGTAAAAACCAAATCAGAAAAACTAAAATAACCAATTATTAAAAATTTTAATTTACATTTTTTAAATGATAAATTTTCAGGGGCCGGTCACGTGATATGCTAAATAACCATTTTTCTGACTATTTGCCTCAAATGTCACAATTATAGTTTTTATTTTCGTTCCAATGATTTGAATTCATGAAAAATTATTATTTACATTTTTCTCGATTCTACATTTATCGATTTCTCAATATGCTCCCATAAGATTCATTAAAACATCCCAGTTGTAACTAAATCGAATTATTATTTCGAATGCACATATAAACTATAATCGATAAAGATGGTAAAGCAAAACACATTTCCGTTTTCCACCTCAAGAATCAATTGATTTAGATCGTTTAGAGTTTATGACATTATTATTATAACAATTTTTTATACTAATAATTGCCTAATTTGAATTAATCGTTTTACAATGAATTTGATTACCTTAACACCGCACAGATGTTTGACAATAAAGAACTGTACACATTACAAAATCAATAAAATATACGGATAAGTCGTACTAGATCAACAAATAATATTTCTATAAAATTTATATACTGAATTTAAGCATTCGTCGTTAAGGCATTTAAAGAAAGTTTTCGTTTTCTCTCATTCTATAGAATTTTAAAAAATAATGATTGCCTTAAACAACATAAATCACGTGATACAAATTAAATGACTTTTAAAATGTGTATACGATAAATGTTACAGACCATGAAAATTTTGACAATTCTTAGCATGAAAAACTGTTATAATGTCATAAACTGTAAGAACTCTAAATTTATCTTTAACATTTATATCGATTATGGTTTCAATGTGCATTCGAAATAATAATTAGATTTATTTAAAACTGGAATATTTTAATTGTTTTATCTAATTGAAATACAAACAAAGCGCGTGAATATTTACCGCATTATCTCCAACGATTTGGCAGAAAGAATACCATGTTCCTGAAAAATAGGGATTAAAATTAAAAGAGTTAATTATAGAAATACCAGTTCGACAAAAAAATGATATTTCAAAATAATGCTTGCAGTTTTTTAAATATGGTTTTAGAAATTCTCCTCGAATTTATACATTTCATATTTTAAACCATCGATTCATTTACAAAGCAATTACAGCTTATATGTATAATATTTATAATATACTATCATCTTATATATACATTGTAATAAATTCACTATTTATTCGTTTAATTTTCATTTAAGAATAAGAAATGGATTAAGTATAAAGCAATCAGTCATGATGAGAGTATGAAAGCTAAATATTAATTTTTAACAATCAGGTTCCCTTAAATTAAAAAAAATGTATTATTAAACAGTAATTATTAAATATTATTGTGAAACAAATCTATTGATTTTCAAAACAATTTAATACTTAATACTCTGACAGTACAAAATTTACATTAATAAATATCAACATCGTTTATTATGAATAATATAAGTCTACATACATGTCATATATAACCTATTCAAAATAACTAGAAAAAATATATACAATGTCCAAAAATAAATTGGATAATAAATTTCGTGTAAAAATAAATTCCCTTATATTCAATATCAATATATTAACCCCGAAAGCACCATGGCGGGGGGGGGGCTCAAATTGAACCACCAATGTTTGATCGTATACTACTCAAATTCGTAATGAACATTTTATTCGACATATTTTCGTAGAATAAACACGGGATATTTTGATGAGGTAAATTATAACTTAAAATGAGCTGAAAATAACCTTATTGGCAACAAACAATTCTTCTGCTTTATTTCCTTTTCCCCTAAGGACATTATAATTAGAATATCTTTGTCACTAGACAGGTTATCAAATGTCCGATTATAGAAAACGAATGATATATTTAAATACGTTATGAAAAATTATATCATAATGTACTAAATTTAGAGAGTATTTAAATGCATGGGTTAAATAAAGTTGGTTGGTCAATTTAACCACCTCTGGCTAAATAGGCTTCCAAAAGCGCCAAGTTCTACCAGGGTTAAGATGGAAAGGAGCAGCTATTAAAATACAAACATTAAAAATATCTTAATTTAAAAATAAAGTTTACTTTTGGAATTTATAACTCCCAATATATCAATATCCAGTACAACGAATGAATAGAGTACAACATATATAATAGTAAAGTTTACCAACCTTTCTCCTCTCCGTTCCCGGCAACTTTGTTTCTCTATTTTAAATATAATATCAAAATAAATAATTACTAAAGTATTATTATATATCTATATATGTCTAATATGTCTAATATATAAATATATTATACATATAATTAATCAATAATCATTATACATCACAAGGTTTTGTCGATTTGATATATATATATATATATATTTTTTAAATATATAATTGTACATTGTATATGTACTAACTAAGTTACATTATTTTATAATTATTTTTTATAAATTTTAAAAATTATTATCAGGGATAAGATTTGATTTAGAAATAAAGACAATATTTAAAGAAAGATCCACTATGACAAAATTCAGAAAG
>JAUZND010029336.1:0-47255 GCA_034780555.1 Coelogynopora nodosa
AAATATTTATACGAGACTATATCGTACTACAATAATATTACGTAATTGGTAGTAGGCATAGAGTAATACTTACGACGATATTTAAATGACCACGATTAATAAGGCGAAATAGTACAGCTGCTAAAGGCGTAATGAACCTGCTTATCATTCAAAGTGATGGCGTAATCGGATTAGTGTTTAACAATGGAAAGGCCAAATAGGAAAAGGCGAAGTGCTACGTAGCCACATAGTCAACCTCCCCCCAGAAAAACAATACTTCCAGACTGATATTTTCAATAATGCAAAAAATTTGTCAACAAGTTTTCAAAATTAAATATTGATTTTTGGTTAGATCTATTTTAAAGTCATAAAATATCAGTTCTAAACTGTTCGTTAGTGAAATCCGTGATGCTTAACCCTTCTTCCGTGGACATATGTTGTAGGGTTTTCTCCGTGGAGGGTATTTTACTCCCCTCACACCGGAAATTTTTTTTTCTACCATACAATTAAACTGAAATTTGGTATCCAGATACCTTCTAAAGACTTGTCGAGCTATTTCTATTAAAACAAATCTATGTGAGTATTATTTTAAATAACTCGTTACTTTAATAATGAAGTTTATTATTTTTGTTAATTGTATCTATCTTACGATAAACGTATTTCTTCTATTTAATGTTGCAAGTTTTAGCTTGTATAATATCATCGGATGTCAGAAAAGTCATGCGGGGTATAAAATATTTTAATAATAACACTTTCTCTGCTATATTGAAATATTCGAAACATTTTTTAAAGTTAGATCCTGAAACTTTGGTTCAATCTTTCTTTAATATTTGTTTAATCTTTTGTTTTTTGATGAGGTTGGTGGTCAGTTGGCCTTGCCATACACACATGTAAGGTGTGAATGAAGATCTGTCGGACTTAATTCCTTTAATTAACAAGATTTAATGTCAGCTCAACTGAGGGTGAATATTCTTTCAATGTTTTGGACTTTGGTTTTTCTTATAATACTGATCCATGGTGATTTATCCACTGTTTACACAATGCATATACTACATTTCTATTTCGAAGCTGATTGAACAATTTTGAATTAATACTTTTGTATTTATGTATCTTTTAAAATATATTCAAAAGCGTTACATGTTTATTTTTTTCGATTGATATCATTTGTGCGATATATTTTAAAGATTTTTGAGTGTAACAAAAAACATTGGTTTGTCTGATGGTTGGTTGTAGGTGTTTACGATTCTCGTTATTTTTAAATTGTTTAAATAACTGTGTGATAGGATCATTTAATGGTAGTAGACTGCGATTTGTGTAAGTTGCCGATATATTGTAACATGGTGAGAATGAACTATAGGCCTACTTTCTCTCGACTGCACATTTTGATTACCGGCTGTCTCATGCCTGCGTGTTGACTGACTCCCACTCCCCTCCACCCTTCCAGTCCAAGCAGGTGAGGAGGCCGGCTATTGGTCGACCAGATACGGTGGCAGTAGCGGCTACAGCACCAGCTACAGCAGCAGTCATGGCGCAGCCGACCCCGCCAGCCAATACCGCTCCTACACCAGTGGTGGCGGCGACGGAGGTAGAGGAGGGGGGGGGAGCAGTGATCCGCCGAAAGAGCGGGTGATCATTGTCCGGGAGCGTCCTGATCCTCAGCCGTCCTCCCCCAGTGTAGGAGGTGGTTGGGGGGGCGGCAAAGGCGGAGGTGCCGACAGCTCATCTGGGGCCATCCGGGACCCCAAGAACACCGTGCCGCCCAAGGGGGATTACAAGAAGAAGCTGGACAACCTGGCGGATCTGATGACCGATGTGGACATCGACGAACAGGCGCTGCAGGATATGAGGAATAAGAATGACCTCGCCAAGTAGAGGTTGTCTCCCTCTTTTACACCTCTCATCTCTGGTTCCCGCTTGGCGAGCTCTCGTTCGTGCTTTCAGTGTAACAGTAGGAATTGCAGGCTTCCTCGATACATTAAAATCAATATTCCCCCCCCTTCCCCCCTTCTTTTCTTTTTCTCATATCGGCCAACAATAACAATAAGAAAGAGCACCTGTAGAATGATGTATTTTAATTGTATGTTTTGGATATGTTTTTAGTGTCCAGTTAGTTATACATCTGGCTAATTACAAAATAAGTTGTAGTGTTTCTGTTTTGTTTCGTTTTCTTACTGCATCAATCAGGTGTGGAGAGAAATTAATTAATTTAATTATATGTCTTTAATTCAATACCATTATTATGAATGATACATTGAACTTAAGTTTGTTTGTAATTTATGTATTTCTTTACTGACAAACAAACACACAATATAAATCTCTCTGTCTATGCGTGTAACCCAGAAGTTGATTAAAATTTATCAAAAGTTAGATTTACATAATAAGGTTCATTCATACATAATATATATGCTATCACATGTGTTAATCCTTTTCAAACATACCAATTCTATTATGTCTTCTAAAGCGTTTCATTTGATTATGTAAAAAACCAATAATAATATGTTATTTGTGCTGTAAAGTATTTAATTGTGATTGAAATTTTTATGACCACTTCTTGAAATACATCTTTAATTTTGCGCCCGCCCGGGAACCATTTTTTAATAGCCTGCGCTGTGACCTTGATATTCAGAATTTGACTTCGCGTTACCTATATTCTCAGTGCCTTGCCCCCTCTCACATCACGGCAATGTGAGGCAATGTCTCTCACAAGGCAATGTCTCTCAAGGCAATGCCTCTCACAAGCGAGCGAGATTCAACCTCTATTCTGGTTCCCAATAATATACTCTCATATCACCTGTCGCCAGTGTAGTTTCGTATTAGTCTGTTCTATGTAATTGTAAATAGAGCCGGGGACACTCTCACTCATCTTTGTTGGTTCATAATGAACGGAACGGTAGTGATTGTGCAGCTGCTTTTCATAATTCTCCAAGCTCATACGCAGTATACGTGCGTGCGTACCTCAACGACACTAACCGCAACATATTGTTACTTGTGTCCTTACCAATTGTTTTGGAGTTCTCTACTTATTTTCTACACTTTTATTACTGGCTGTGTCAGACTCCTATGTATAACTTAGTTCAAGTTCTGTATATTGTATTTTTCGAAGACAAAAAGGCGCTAATATTACGAAACGTACCATATTCTCTATGTTTTTTAATCTTTATTTATTACTCTATCTTGCTGCTAAATACTTATAATGTTGTACGTATTTATTTACGTCGAATATAATTCTTTTTACAAGTAGATTGTTGATTCGTTTTCATTTTATGTTCTCAAAATAGTTCTCATCTGGTTATATGACTAGGTTCTTTATAGGCACGGTAATAATGCTCATGATATGTACGTTTATCTATTTTAATTTATTAAATTGACGATTTGTAGACATTATTGTTATTTCCGATCTTCTAATATTAAAGTTAAAATGGGTGCATATTTATAATATTGTTGATTAGAATTTTACATAATTATTCAAGGCATGACTTTGCTAAATTCTAGTCTATATAATATTGTATTAATCTCTTTAAAGTTTAATTTACTTAAAATGCCTACAGTATATTTTTATTTAGCTTGGAATAATCTCCGCGTACAATTAATAGCTAGAATAGTATTTATATATATACCAATACTTATTTGTTATTTTAAATATTGCATTCTTTTTAAATCTTTTAAACGGCAAGTTTTGTAATAATGCTCTATAACTTCGATATAGTAAGTGTTTTATATTTTGTAAAAACCCTTTCTGTTATTTATTAAATGATACACTTGATTGTTAATTATTAATATATAAATGTTCATTTGGCAAACTATTCAAAATTGGCTTGGCCTAGCATTAAATAATCAATTAGATAACTTTCAGCTAATTTAATTAATTTTAAAAAGATCACTTATTTATATTGATTTTTTAAATAAATATCATTCCGGCATAATTCTGCTATATCGAATTTGAATTTGTTTATTTTAAAAATGAATTGATACAGTAGACGAAGCTAAATTAATCGTAGTAATAATGATCGAGCATTTATATCGCTATCAAATATTTAAATCTTCTTTCTAATCTTTTCTTCTTTCACTTCAACAATTCAAAGCTGACAACGTAATAAGCACAGTAAACCGTTTATTGCCTTCGACATCTGTTCCTCGTTTTGTCGAGTTCTGGGTCATATCCGTTACGTAATAACTAGACTATACTGTCGACATAACAATTTCACAAAATTTAAATTTCAGCTTCATTATGTCACTCGGAGATATTGGCACATCTCAACCAATAGCCATGCAACAGCCAGCCGCCACCGACAACCAATCAGAATCGGTGTGGTCATCGATCGACCGTACGACTCCAGCCTTGGAGCAGGGTCGCTGTCTTGTCAAACAGCTGTACGACTATCGCGATCGATACTTTGAGTCACGTGACATCACGGTAGCAGCGATCAATAAGAAGGCGAATGTCGCGGAACAGGCACGGTTAACTGTCGACGCCCTGGATAGTCTAGAGATCGTGGGCAAGGAGAAGGCTGTTTATTACTTGCTCAAGGGAAAGGTGCGGTGCGCAGCCGTTGTTTCCTCTATTTGTTATTAAACACTGTTTACTGATTTAGTAGATTTTTTACAGGATCTAAACTAATACGAATATATTTTTTCCAGTTAACTTCTTGTTTATTTTTATTTCACTGGCAATTTTTCAGATCCAATTTTTGTATCATCTAATTTTCTACTGCTTGCTTGTAGAAAAAAATATTTTTTATTATATATTATTATTTGAATATTTTAAGATCGCTAATCGTGGCTTTTGTCTAAATAAATGTCTATATTTACGAATATGCTTAAGAGTACTATTTTCTGAAATATTTTTATTTCTTCATCAAATAACAGTCATCATATTTTGTTATTAATATGCTTGCATTCTGTATTATTGGCAAATTAGTTAATTTAATCGATTCTATTGTGAGCCACCATGTCGTGAAAGCCATTCACGATGAGTCAGTCAGTCTTTAATTCTCTCTCTCTCTCTCTCTCTCTCTAGGTGCTTAACATCCTGCCCGACTTCAACCAGGAGTGTCAGGACCTGCTGACCAGTGCGATCAAGTTGAACCCCAAGCTCGCAGAAGCCTGGTGTGAACTGGGGGAGTGCCACTGGAAGCGGGGTGATGTACAGGCCGCTCACAATTGCTTCAATAGCGCCCTCGATCATCAGGTATCAATCGGTCTATGCCAAGTCTTTACTCCACTGCACATTGCGCTGGCATTTTACATGCCTCGTGTTGGTGCCTTTTCAAATTTCTTTGAATATAGGCTATATAATGTTTCTCGGGTTGTAACTCAATTTTTATATGATATCAATTATTATATATATTTTTATTGGTCTATTAATTATTTCCCATTAATAGTCAGAAGGGCATTGAGCTGGGAAAACACTTACATAATATTCTTTTTCAAATTTTATTCATAATTAAAAGATATCATTTTTTAAATGTTTTCTATGTTACCATGTAATGTTTATCGGGTTTCTATGTTATGTAACTCAATATCCTTATAATATATATATACCTATTATAATATTTATTATGATGTTTTTTTTCATTGGTCTGTTATGTTTTCCATTAATAGATATTTTAGGTTATTATTTGTTTGAATTCGACTTAACATACCAGTAAAATATTGAAAATTATAAACCGGGAAAATGACTAATATTAACCGGGAAAAACTGGGAATTCGATTGTGATAGTAGCGCGGACACCCTGTATATATAATATATTATAAACACTGATAGGATGGCAAAATATTTTCTTTATGACCGAATTTTCGTTTCAATCCGAGCTCGTTATAGCGAGATAAAAATGCACACTTTAGTCTGCATAATGGGTTGATACTTTTGATTTCTATTCTCATGCTCGTTACTAGTATTTATTATCATTATCAACCAATACAAGGTGATGCCCAGTTTCGGGTGGACCCCGCGGATGCTACTCTATGGGCACACAACCCTGTGGGACCCCGCCGGTCAACATCTGGTCATCTACGGAGGGAGGAGGGGGGGCAGCAGTGACGGTTCCGCCTATGCGGATATCTTTACCTTCTCCCCCTCGACGGCGGTGTTGACGAGGCTCTCTGGCCCCCCCGGGACCCACCCCGACTATCTCACCGGACAGGTGTTCCACTCGGCCAGTCTGATGGGGGATGTGATGGTGGTGTACGGGGGCTGTGTCCGCTGGGGAGCGGGTTTGCCCGGTTATGCTAATAGGTGTCTGCACTCGGGGATTCGGTTCTTTCATCTGCGCTGTCTGCGCTGGATTCCGACTAATCAGATTCAGGTAGGGAGGAGTGTGTCGTTGTTGATATTGTTCCCCCTTTTCCGGGTCTGTTTTGTTTTCTTGTGTCCATTGTAACGTTTCCCCACACGTTCCTTGATTTTCTCAGAAACTCTTGTCGTATATTTGATGTGGTTTTCAAGGATATTGATACTTTTTACAAGAAGTACTTGACCGGGAAGTGTGCTATTTTTTTATTTTTACAAATAAATCCAGAATACAAACATTTTGAAAAATATGAGGAATCCGCTATCTACTTGTTTTTAAAAATGATTAGGTAGCTTTTTAGGAACACAAACATTAGTGACAGATTGGATTACGGTACTTTTTTTCTTTTTAAATTTCTAAATGTTATCATTTTTTGTTGTTATTCATGTTGATTGCTAAACCCTTTTAAAAAAGAATAAACATATACATTATCTAAATGGTCTGATTTAGGATAATTTCAATGTTGACATTTTTAGAGCATTTTTTTAATGTTTTAGAATTATGCTCAAAACCGCTGAGAATCAAGTATCGTTCAACCGGGCAATCAGGGAATGGAGGAATAGTCTTTGATTTTCAGAAATTCATTTTAAACTCTTTGACACTCTAGATTAGATATTTTATTGCAATTCATACATTCTTTTTAGCACTGTTTAGAATACAAAGAAGTTTCTCATAACACTGGAAATATATTTTACTGTAACGCTTTCCTTCTTTGCGGCCTATTTGACTATTTGTTCACATCGTATATAGCATATTATTATTTTAGTTATGGTATGTCGGTATTGTCACCAGCTATTATTAGTTTACACTACGTTCAGCGCGCGATGTTTAATTGATCATGATAATGGAGCCACTTTTTATTTTAATGAACTTTGAGCGTGTGGGACTGTATCGTACGATGCCATCTGTACTTGATCATAATATTATTATGATTATAATTTTTTAATTATTATTATTCTATTATCTATCTAGTATCTATTCTTATACGTTATAGTGGTTAAAGGTATGTGGCAATCGTAAGAAATGAATAGTCATCTAACAGGATGTGGCAATCGTAACTGTAATTTCTCCTATATAATGGTGTAGCCTAAGAATGTTATAATATTTTAAAATAATATATAAAATTTATCTAATAGAAGATTCAGTAGATTTAGAATATATGTATTAGTGTATTATATTATTAATAATAATAAGGTTTATTCTACTGCTTACACAAGTGTGCAGTGCAGTATTATAATGGGAAATAGTAAATAGGAGTACATAAAGAAAGTAGTAGTAGTTATAAGTTATTAGTTATGGTTGAAGCTTCTTGAGCCCAGAAACTAAATGCCTGTTTCCCGAATTTCGTATGAGCAATATCGTGCGCAAGTCACCTCTGGTCGCGTTTCTAGTCTCGATTGCTACCGGAGTCTCCCCAATTCTCGTCGTCAAAGGCATGCAGTTGCGGAATGCTTGGGGGTAACCGGCCGTCTATTTGATTTCCATCTACATTGTATGGTGTCGAACGCTGCTGACAGGTCGAGTGCTATTATCAGGACAACGTTGCCCTCATCAACAGCTGTAGCAACACTGTCGATTATGTGGAGTGTAGCAGTTTCGCAGCTGCTCTCGTTCTATTTGCGTGTCTCATAATTTGTTTCGCCATCAGTCTTTCGAAGATGCGAGACATTAAAAAACTAAATATATTATCTTTTAATTGATTTTCAGATTTTATTGTTGAAGTAACTTTATCTCATAAAATGTGTTTGCTTGCTTTTTGTAAGTTTTTGTTATTTGGAATATTTTTGACATTGATTCTTAGAAGATTTAAAATTCATGAACAATAATTACAATTTATATAGATAAAATCCAATTGGTCATATTATACTGTTTTGAAATAATAATTACATTTATTTGTTTCAGACCATAAGCTTAACTGTAGTCATTATTTTATTATGCAAAATTCTCTTATTTCCACACGTCTTAAGTTGTCGAATTTCTGTTATGAAATGATATAATGAAGGATACATACTGAAATATGAATGTGCCTAGATTGCCATTATCACTATTGAACACGATGCTTCCATTACTGTTTCCACTTCTAGCGCACACTGAGTCACCCGACAATGATGTCTTCCTCATATCCCGGGAAGCTGGGCCACTCGGCCCTCGTCTACCTCGACAACGTGTTGATTGTCGCTGGTGGATTCTCAGGGATTGTGCACAGCGATGTCTTTGCCTATCTGATGCCACCGGTGATTGCTGGCGGCAGCACAGTGAGTTCACAAGTGTTTAGTTCACCATTTAAATCGTCACTCACGGCAACTTAACTATCGTATCTCTCAAGAAATGTAAAAATTAAGATTTCAACCACGCAATGGTGTTCATTATTTTGTTCACTCTACTGAAAAATAAGTAGAATATTATGTCTTGCATTTTGAGATTGCTTTCCTGATAAGTTCCCTTTTTGAGATACAATGGTTCGATTGCCGAATGACATAATCAAGAAAGCCTACAGGATAGTTATAAATTATAATGCTAGACAATCTACATTATAAAAGTATAGGAATAGAATAAAAAAGTTAATATGTGATTTGTTTGGAATATATATATCAGAAACATATTTATTAAAGGCTAATAAGGTTTATTTCTACAATTAACATGTATATCAAAGTTATTATAAAATTATATTATAAAAAAAAGATTTACAATTAAAAATCTTTTAAAACTTTATGATTTTTTTCGTTTATTATGTGTGAATATTATATATTTTATAAATATTGAAGATTATAAATTAGACATTCGGCATATTTGACAACACACTGACGGACTGCTATTATGTTATTGTTGAGCGTGTGCGATCGTTGGAGTGGCTTATTGATTATTTTTTATAAATATATTTTATTTATTTAATTGCATCAATTTTGCATTAACTCTAATGTGATTTATATCCATAAATATCAGATAAATATTTTTGTGGTGACCGTATTAAAAAAATTAAATATTAATTTTTTTGGTATAAAATCATTTCTTATAATCCTTTTGGTATAAAATCTTAAGGCAATACTATCTTACTTTGAGTAACCTTGACTATCGTGTCATTTAAATATTGTAATATTGATAATTAACTATTGAAATTTAATGGTTATATTATACTAAACAATATTATCATATATTATGTAAAAGGGTTTTTTTACTATAAAATTGTACGGAATTTATGATTACATTTTGATTTAAAATGTTGAAACAAATAAACATTCCATATCTATATTTTACATTATGATCCCATATATTATATTTATAGCATTAGGTGTTTATTGTTTATGTTTCATTAGATTAGTTAAAAAGTTTATTTATGTCGAGAACTATTTTAATACTTCTGAAGTACTGTTTTCTATGCGAAACGAGATAGATTAGTCAAACTTAATCACTAAACTATAGTTAAGTGGCTTAATTGCTAATTTATCTTTGATACATGACACAGTTCATGATCTTTCAAGTATTTTAATATTGCAAACTTTTTACTTCTCATAATATTTACATTACTAATATATACGTTTTCGTTGATCAACACGTCATTCAATAATCTTAATATTATGTTGACATGCATTATATCTTTAACGGAATATGATGTTTTTTGAGGGTGTTCCTTTTCGTCTTATCTGATTAGTATTGTTTGATGTCCTTCTAACATGTTTTCAATGGGGGAGTCTGAAGTCGTTGTCTCAAAAGTAATTCGAGATCTAGTCTATTCTCTGTTACTCTCGATAATAGTACATTCGGTGAACTCGTGATAGGCTGCTTTTGGACTCCAAATATTAGCTCAGTGCTGCTTCAATTGTTATATTCGTTATTATCGAATTCAGATTCATAATTATTATTATTATCGCTTCTTAATGATTCTGTTTATAATTCGCTTAGTACTGATCTATGAAACGCAAAATATGCAGTTCTAAAATGTTTTAAAATCTTTATTTTTATTACAATATTATTTAAAAAAGGATAATGTAATATTTGCACCGTGCATATTGTAGATAACATTTTAAATTATGTTTATCAAGTATTAGTTAAACTTATTATTATTAAAAAAAAATTTCATCTTAAATATCTAGTTTTGTTTATCCAAAAAAGTGATAATGTCAAACCGTTTACTTTATTTCTAAAATCAGTGATTCATTAGTAAAGTATCTGCTTAGATCCTCATGATTGCAGATTCTGTATGCAGGGTATGGTTAATATCAAATACTTAGTTTTCTTGTAGTATATTTTTTAGTATTTAAGGTAATAAAGTATATTTTTGTTATATTAATTAAAAAATTGTACATAAATTGAAATAAAATACAACAACATATTTGCATAAATATTAAAACTCAAGAGCTAAATAAGTGCATATTTTACACACAGATAATGCACTCGATATTGTCTAAATGGTTCAATTTTCCAACAGCAAAACATGTTAGTTTATGGAATATAGCAAAATAAGTAAAGTATTTCTAAAGGTGGACTGAGACAAGAATTCAGCAGACCAACATAAACTCCAGCGCACAGAATATAGTTAAGATTGAACTCGAAACTGTCTGGATCGACAGCCCCTGCTCCAATCCATAACGTCATCGCACGATTGGCTTCTCTGCCACGTCCACATTTATTAACTTATCTGTGACATTGAATTATTAATTTAATCGAGAACAGTTATGTTGAAATAGCATATTCTTTTAGTTATCGCTACTTTAGCAAAACATTACAATTATATATAATAAGTGACTTTGTGAAATAAAACCTTTATGCTGCAAATAACTACAATCGATAATATATTGAGTGGTAAACATTTCTGTGCATTAAGAATATATTGCATATGCCAGTGTTTGGTTGTTATGTATATCAAAAGTTGACGACTATATTAACTATCATAACATATTGTATAACTATCATGACTAACATCATAAATACCATTTTCCAAATCAGACGCCAAATCAGGACCACTGTTTCGACTATGCGAAGGAGCGTCAGTGTACCGCGGATCCTGTTTGTGTCTGGTGTTCCTCTAATGGTATTTGCGTTCGCTGGAATCGAACAACTTCCCAGGTTGGTTATCTATACAGATGTTTAATAATACTTGTTATTGTTTATTATTGACTGCGTTTGTAGACATATTACGTGTGTAGTGTAGTGCGTTGTCCAATCGTTACATAGATTTTGATATAAAATAAATAATAATCATTTTTATTTTTTATTAAATGGTTAATAGTTATCATGTTTGATTATAATGCAGTATCCATTGAAAGAAAAACGTTATGATGTGTTTCTATTATCTTGAATAGCATGTTTTTCAGTGCGTTCGATCAGAAAACTCGGTCCGAAAAATTATTAAAAAACCTACGAACCCTGAGTACTTATTTTTTGCACTTGATTCGTTTTGATTATAGGAAAAACATAATTATTTGTGGAACAAGTAGAAATCGACTCCACAGTATTGACCTGCTTGTCACGGTGTTGGTATACTACACAACACTTTATTTTAAACTAAGTTCTGGATCAAATAATGTCAGTAGCTATGAACCTTGTGTTCAGTAGTGCTAGTGGTTGTTTACCTCAACAATAAGCCGAATACTATTTACACTGCAGCATCTTTAAAGAAAATAGAAATTACATCAATTAGACTTTGGTATATCCTGGGTGCTTCCTGTCTAGTGTATATATTATAATATGACATTCGTTTATTCCTGTCCCGGAATGCGGTCATACAGATTATAATAATGCTGTTTGTTCTTAAAATTAGTCGAATTGTAACTTATATCTGGCGCAAACGAAAGACTCACACGAAAGTGAAGTGAAAATATACATTTTAGTATTTTGCGGTTGAGTTGTGGGGCAGTAATCGATGCATTTCTTGATGTAACCCTTTCACCAGGTTTCTGAGTAAACTGTGTTAATTTAATTTTACTTAATCTTCTTGTTGTTATATACACGTGATGTATACTATCTGTATTAGGGCTATTAATACCCCAATACATTTGATTGCATATTTAGAGTTAATTGTTAATTTTGTATCATTTTCGATATGTTTTAGCTAACATATTGTACATCAGTTCATGAGCTGTATATACAGAGTTAATAATTATTTGTTTAAAACTTTGTATGTATTAGTAGACTTATCACATTAAACTGAACTAAATAAAGGACAAACTATATCAGTGCAAATTTAATTTGTTACTATAATTATTATCTAAATAATATATTAATTTGTAGAAAAATATTTGATTCATTTTTCAAATTTTTTCCTTTATTTTTTAGAGCTCAAGTCTGAAATTAAAATATTTAAGTAACACTTTTTCAAATTGTATTTGTTTAGCTAAAAATACACTTGAATTAATATTTTCTTTTCTAGAAGAGAGTTTTACTCGAAACATAATATGTGGATAAAAAATAATTTCATTTAGTTTTATAATTTTTATATTGGTTAAATCATCACTGAGAGTGGTTAATTTATGTGCGTTTTTCTAAAAAAAAGTGCTTAGATTTAATTTTGAAACCAATTATGGAGCCGTATTTTAGATAAGTCTTACAGCGGTGAAATCATAAATTTTGTAAGTAAAACACTTCATAGTTTCATGGGAAATGGGTTACCTTCCCGAATGTGTTTATACTTTCTATTTTTTTGCATTATTGGGATAGTTATTTTCGAAAACATAAATAGACTATCAAGAATATTTATAAGATATATTAAATTGATAGATTACATACTACATAAGCTTATTATTATTTTTTTAACCACAAAATCGGCAAATATTTCATCTAAGTTGGAATAAACAGAATAATAAAATAAATGGAAATACTAAAAGAAGGACTAACGGGAAAATAAACGAGGAAAAGAGATAAACAAGAAAAGATAACACGAGAAGCTAATAAAATGAAATATCAATCAAACAAATAATGATAGATACACATATTAAAAAGCTCAGTTTTCGGTAGCCGATTCTAGAACAATAGCCCATCAAACGAGAAATCACAGCATAATTTGACGCTGACCTTCTGGCTGATGAAGGTCAGAAATCAAAGAGCCCTGGAAGCAGAGGCGATCGTCAGGAGTAGCCAGGCTGATGGGTACATGTTATGGGAACCACCCCGATACCCAGCCCGACGCCTACACAAAGAGACTAACGCTCACTGGCCGCGTAACTCCCGCCTCACCCATGCCAGGTGTGATGTAAGGCAAAATAAACTGTGTGATGAGCGAATCAATGATCGGAGATAGATTGGAGCGGTTCCTTGATGGAATGATATGTAAATGCAACAGACTGAAATTGATTCTCTTGGATATTGAAAACCAGTGAAGTTCTTGGAGTGTCATCGAGGTAGATTGCCTTATCAAGAATAATTTTATCAATCTTGCAAAACAATTCTGATCAGTTTAGAGCTAGTATAATAAATTCTTCTTTTAATACACCAAATTGTATTTTGTTATGAATGAAGGCATAAACCACCACCAAAAAAAGGTGTTTTTCATAATTATTTTGTTTTTGCATTATAATATATGTAAAATGTGTATATAATACAAACCATAAATTTTACAGGGACAATTGAAATTGCATATTACGTTAAATAAGTAAAATCATAAGCGTTTTTTAGAGAAACGACCTTTACTTATTTATTGTGTTACTACTTATCTTCTCTTGATGTGTTTCCAGGCCTGCGGCACGTCATCCACTCCATTGCCCTCTCCTCCACAATCACAATGTCCTGGAATGTGCAGCAGACTGACCACATGTAGTGCCTGTGTTCTCAACTCCAAGAAAGTTTGGTGGCGCAATTGTCGTTGGTGTGTCTCTATGGCTTCTTGTATCGGAGTCTCCGGTATGTACTGGTTTTTTTGTAATACTTGTTTTTAAGACATACTACTACTCAGTAATACCGGTATTGTTATCTGTATTTTAGTACAAATGCAAGTTATTTCTATTTTTAATCTGTGCTTTCTACATCAATTATTAACTCTAGATAGATAGGTAATCTCTGTTGTTTCTAGTAATATTTTGCATTTGCAGCGTTCAATTTTTAACATTGTAGCCGTAGGGCAAAATCAAGGGCGCATCAAATCTAATATAAGCAGCTAGATTGCATACTATAACATACTTAAAATATTCTTTAATTTTCATACCTTCCATTGTCATACCTCGATAGCTTAAATAAAAATTTTAGAATCTGCAAGTCGGAGCGAAGCGGAGATGAGTTTATTTCCACCATTATGTGTAAATGAATTGTTCATTTCAATAAAAATATAATTACATTTTATCTATTAAAAGATATTCTAATATGTTAATATTATTTGAAATAATAATAATAATAAATTAAAACATATTAGAGAATAATTTAATTGGTTGACTTTAGTTATTGATCATTACTAGAAAATATTATTATAGTGTAATTAGTATGTAATCTGAATTAATAGTGTTCATATTTATAAAATTTTATAAATTTATTTAGTAAAGAATATAGATTACTATGTAAACTAAAATTATGTCTATTTAATATCTGAGGAACAAATACACCGTGTTTAGTCTATTATATATCAACACATACTTTTTACCAGCCACTTTTTGCACCAACAAAAGTTTTTGTTACAAGCATTTAGTGCACAAATTAGTTATTTTTAATGAATGTTTTCTTATTGATAGGCCCTACATTACTCCCTCCTGTGCTATAAATTTATATACGCATGGTGAACATAGCTGTTTTTATTTATCTAGGGCTTCTCTTCCGCTAACTCCCTCTGTTCTCTTCTGTTCCCTACCTCAGAACCCTGTCTATCCCGGCCATCAATGACCGCTACAGGACCAATACTCACAACTATGTCCGGATGTCTCACTAATGATAGTCACACGGGATTCCTGGTGATTCGCTATCGACCCAACGTTAACATGTCTATACCAGATTCAGTGAGTTTTCTATCATCATTGTCAGATCGAGCTAATTGCTTATTGTATTTATTATTACTCTGTAGATTATGATATTTTCGATTCACCAATGTTTTGGGATGGGATACATTTTTGTCACTTGCGTGTTTGCATGGTAAATTTGTACCTTATTCAGTCTTCACTCGTGATGTTTTCATAATGAGAGGTGTTATTTCATAATGTCGTGTCTTGTGTCTATTTTAAAATACCTTTAGAACGTTGTTTTTTTTGCTTTCAAAAATATATTATTTTGTGGTGTTGTTATTTCAGTTAATATATTATTTCTTTTAGGTTAAAGTTTATGAGTTATCATATTTCACACGTAATACTCGATTGTGTCAAATGCTAAATTTCAAAATATGTACCTATATTTGACAGAATTTTTTTTAGCAGCTGGTTGATAGAAGAAAGTATCACCCGATAAGCAGATTTTTTATATCGTATATAAAATACATTTTTGAATTATAGTATAGTAAATAAACAAATTTATTAATTTATACTCGGCTATGAAAATTTACTGAAAAGTAAAGAATAATAATATAAACTCCAAAAACAAATTTAAGCAATGGCTAGCTTTTAAAATTTTCATTTCGATTATTTTCAGTAATTTCGTTCAGTACTTACCCATTCTAAAAAATCATCATTTTACAAAGATAGTCGACAATAATTAAAAAAAATTAACACCGCATTCTCTTGAAGTAAATCGCAAATCCATCATCAATAGCATATTGTCATAATGCAGCTTTTCTAGTACATATTAATACTTTGATTTATCTTTTTTAGTTGATTTATAACAATTTCACTTAGTGATGACTTAATTCATAAGCCTGCCTAAACATTTCTCACTTGTTTGTGATTCCTCGGCATACTATCATTATTGATATGCGATATAATAATTAGTTATTTGTAAATGTATCATCCATCCCAGGCGACTCGACTGCCCACTCTGCCACGAAGCCTCTCCCTCTGGCCTCCCGAGCCCTGGGAACAGGTGGTGGTGGCTGGGGGGGCACCTCTGACCCCCCAGGCTGGCGGTGACCCCTGGCGTCTGCAGGCCAGGGCCCGGGGACTGGTGATTATTCACGGGGACATGGCGTCAGTTGGTGGTGATGGGGGGGTCCTACTGTCTGTGCAGCTCACTCGGGGCATCAATATCACAGCTGTGCGCATCGAGAGTAGACAAGTCGTGAGTCGAGTTTGGTTTCTTAATACGGTAGAAATATTGTTTGTATGGTTATCAAGTTTGCCGCCGCATGTGGCGGTTTTTTGATGTTTCTGATGGATTTTAAATAAATGATAGTATAATTTATTAAAAGCAAAATATCGCCGTTGTCAGCTCAATATCTCACATGTGTATTTGACATTTTAAATAAAAAAATTCTTATATACATTTTCTTAAATTATTCAAGAAAAAAGAAAGAAAAAAAGTTTATAGTATGTTTAATATTTCACTGAATTTGTTGGAAGAATTGACGAATTGCCTTAATCAGACGAAATTGAATATCAAATCAATTAGACAAATTGGTAATCAGTTGGATGATATTATTTGAGTTGTCGGCAACATTTGTCATATGTGAGCTATTGATTGTCTGAACACGTGAGATATGAAGCGAATTTAATGTAATGACATAATGTAGGTAATTATAATTATCATTATTGTATGAATTATTATAGCACAATTTTCCTAACTTTTAATTACTTTTACGCATCTTTGTATAGCAAATTATAAACACGACATTGTATGATAACATGTTTGATGAAGTCGAGGGTCAGTCATAGTGCAAAGTAACCCTCTCTCCCCCTCCCCCACCATTTAGATAACCTTGAAACCAGATATCTCAGCCGGCAACCGGTACACCTACACTCTGGCGAACAACAGCCACTTCACACTCTCTCTCTGGAGTCTCTACAGCTCCTCCCAACGCCACCAGTGCGCCAACTTCACCACCCGACCTGCCGCCTCCCCCCCTCCTCCCATCCACAACAGCCGCTCCTTGTATCCTCTTTCTCCTCCACTACCTCTGCTCAGTGGTGGACTGCAGAGCGGGGGTGAACAGTTCCGGTCCCACCTTAACCTCACCTGTTCCTCGGCGAGGAGTTGTCTGGCCTGTCTGGCCATCGCCGGGGGGTGTGTCTGGTGTTCGGTGGGGGCTGACACGGGTGTGCAGCAGTGCTTCCCTGGGGGGTTGTTGGCCCTGAGGGAGGGGACGAGGTGCCCGCCGATTGCAGGTTAGTAAATTTTTTGAGTTTCAGTTTGTCAATTGAAAGTGTTTCTATGTAAACCAGTCTAGGATAATATTATTATTGAAGCTTTTGTTTAATACAATTGGTTATTGATTCTAAAATTATTGTTACATGCTATAAACTGTATTCATGATAGAAGAAACTTTTTGATATTTCTGTATAAATATATTTTATGAGTAGCTACAATAAGATGATTACGATTAATAACATCATTAATGAGCAATATTAAGGTATCCTACATAATAAAACAGAAATTTACCAGTAAACACTGTAAACAACTATAATAGAAATAAAAAGATAACAATTAAGAAACAGTCAAATTTGACAAATCGATATTAGCAAGCTTTTTGTAACATTAAATCAAAAGTAACTTTAATAGCACTATTTTAATAGTTATTATGCTTCTGAGTTATCTCTAATTTTAATCCCCTCATGCAGGAACCAAGTTCCCAGTGATGGATCCTGGCTTATGCCCCGTATGTCAACACCACCACCTCTGTCGACTGTGCAGTGTCGACCCCCTCTGCGAGTGGTACACGGCGGGCGCAGTCTGTCTCAGGCGGGGCAGACTGCCGTGGGAGGATGGGGGGGTCCAGAGGGCCGTCCACTGTCCTGGACATTGTCAGCAGTGGGTGACTCTTTGTTGGCTTCTTGTTCAGTCATAGGGCGTAGAGACCACATCACATGCATGTTGTAATTTTTTTCTTACTAAATTGTCGATGTTTAACTTTTAGTGAAACGCCTTTTTACGGAAAAACAATATGAAGTGGTAGCAACTGCAATTTAATGATACTTAAATAATGTGAATTTTTTTTTTCTGTTTACGTTCTGCTTAAAACATAATGTTAATAGAAATATGGATTTAACAAGGCTTGTGCAAGTTCGTCTACACATTTAGTGCAATATCGTCCGGCAGTATTTTATACATTTCCTGAGTTGCACATTGTTTTTTTACAGACTTTCGACTAGACATTTCAATTTTATTAAAAATATTATGTTCTTATAAAACTTTTGTTACTTAATTTAATTATCATGTTATATTATACATTGTTTACCAGTTTTAAAATATTCTTACACTTTATATAAACCTATAATTAGGTACTATTTAGAAATGTACATCCTGACTGACATTGTTAGATTTAGAATTGTGATACTTTATAACTATATACTAGGGCCTACTCTATATTATTATTATCTCAGTATTTGTTGTATTTTCTAACCCTTCGGTTATTATTCGGTACCAATCCACAAGAGTACTAATTATACCATCGTATCTTGTAAATCATTATTGATCTCTTGTAGTATACAGCCGCTAGTCCACAGCCAACTATCCAACCCCCCTCCCCCCCCCCCCCATTTCCACTTCAGACACTTCACCTGCTCAAGCTGCCTCACCGCCCCCAACAGCTGTGCTTGGTGTCTTTCCTCTCAGCGCTGCCTCCCACTCTCCCACCTCTCCACCCAACCACTGGGCCAGTGTCAACGCTGGATTCCGCCGCCAATCACCTCCTCCTCCCTTACTGCCGCTGTGTCACAGCTCTGTGCTTCCTGTTCGCGGCGCACGAGTTGTGCCCAGTGCCTCCTATCGACGAGCGATTTCCGGCAGTGTGGCTGGTGTTATCGTGTCTCTGGGGGGATCTACAGGAGTCTGTGTGTTGAGGGGGATTTCGGGGGTCCGTTGGGAGGCTACTCTGATTGTAGTCAAGCCCTGAGAACACTGGTGAGTGTTGACTGGAGTAATGAGACAAATATCCAGAATAAACGCGTACTATATTAACTAACTCATTCACTTTACTATAGTGTCATTCAGTTAGGCTATTTAGTTATAGTTTAAAATGGAACAGTTGCCAATTAATATAATTAATTTTTATTTATTAAAATTTGTCTTTCTTATTTTTAGAAACATCTTTAAAAATTTAATGTGGGTTAGCTGCATTAATTGTTAATTTTCATAACACTTGAACTACGGATTCTTATAGTAGAGAAATTGAACAAATTCTAGAGAGATCCTTGGAAAAGTTCATGGAATCACGTTTTTTTTATGGAAAAGTGACTGGTCGTGGAAAGTTCTAGTATTTGTAGATATGTTCTAAACTTGTACAATATGAACATAGGCTTAGTTGGAATATACATTATATTCTTATGTAGATATTCATTTTAAATCGCAATTTATTTCAATAAAAATCTTTGAAAAACGAAGTACAGAATACATAATTATATAAAGTAGACACTTTTCATTTTATAAAAATACATTTACGTTTTTACGACTAAATTAATTATATTATTTTATAATATTACATATTTTTTACTGAAACTCACACCGATTTATACAGCATAAAATTTGAAATAATATAATATTAAAATATAATAACAAAATTAATGTATATTTTCAAATACCTAGTTTTAAAAATAATTGACATGATCAAACGACATTTTAAAACGTCTATACCTAGGGCAATTGCTTTTTAAAGTTCCCAGTATAAAAACGATAGACTTAACAATTTTTCAAGTATGTTTTATTATTATGTTAATAAATCAGATTTTTATTTTTGATAAATCCAACTGTTCTTCAATTCCTAGTCAAACTCAACAGTAGCCAGTGACTCAACGGCCCAAGAGGCACCAGCCAAGTATGCCTATGCCCAGTGTCCTGTAGTTAATGAGTGCGCTCTGGGCTATGCGAACAGTTGTCATGCCAACGCAGAGTGTGTAGATACCAAGACTGGGTACACGTGTCAGTGCAAGGACGGATACATGATTAATGAAACCTGCACTGAACCGCATTGCATACCAACGTGAGACAAATTCACTTTTCTAACTGATTGTTATGTACTTAGAACTTTAAAAGGTGTATCTGGTAGCCGAATTTTTAAACAACTAACTAATATAGTAACTAGTCATGTAAGATTGTTTAATTAAATAGCTGTGATGCAACAACAGAGTTAATATAAAATATATTACTAACAGCCTATTGTACGTTATTAAATATTTTAATTTTAGTTATTTCTTTAACTATTCAAAATTATGTGTTAGTAAAAAGTGTAGCTACTGTATATTTGATGAAACTTGTTCAATAAAACAATCGATATTACATAATATATCTCACATATTTCAAACAATATAGGTTAAAGAAATTACGGTTATTTAAAAATTATCTTCTTTACCTTACTATTAGATTCAACACGATATTGAAATGTCTAATTTATTATTATCCACAACAATTAACGTATTTTTGGAAAATCGCACAGACGACTATGATTCGTGCTTCAAAGCAATGTCCAACATACAGTGCCCAACCTTACTGTCCACCTCACCTCAACCCTTACCCTTGCCCCAACCTGCACTACAGCTGCTACCCCGCCTGTGTGCACGGCACCTGTTCCTTTGCCTCCGACAGTCAACACTGCCTCTGTCAGCTGGGTTGGACCGGGCCTCAGTGCACCGTCGACTGCCACTGCTCCGGCCACAGCACCTGCGCCCTCAGGTACTGTGGGGTGTGGGGGTTTAACACAGAGTTGGTCGCTGCATTGATTTTCTTGAAATATCACGGATTTCCAGATTTGGTTTTTAACCCTAATAGTTCTTTTGTAACAGTCCTTACCTAATAATTGGTGCTCTGGAAGCCAATTATTGTCTATCAGTTTTGTACATTATTTATTTTAGGTTTTAAAGATCATTCTAAATAATAATTTGTTCTCTAATAAGATTCTCGGTTAGCTGTCTGTTTAGAGAGCGACAAATGTGCTCTTTTTAATGCATTATATAGGAGGACAATATTGTTCAACAATCAGTCTTTAGACTAGTTTTGATCATTAATAACATCATACTAATTGTTATTAAGTGCCAAAGGGAAAGTTTCTTCTTGTGTGCTTAAATATTTTTTGAATTTATATTCAATTATTTTCTTTTCTAAAAACTATTTTTAAAGTTTATCTAGTTTCTTAGTAATTAATATATTTTTATAAAAATATGAAGAATTAAGTATTTATTGAAAATTCCAGAACGATATCATCACTATATTTTGAGTAGTAAACCAAAACGATGAGATATTCGCTGTTTAATTTGACCCATCTCCTGATGCTAATCTATTGTTAGACATTTGAATAAAATGTTGAGAAATTTAATTTATTTTCATACAATGCATTTTTTGAGTTTAAAGTTTTTTATAATTATGAGAACATTTCCGATGTTTATATTTATTTTAGTTTCATTAATATGTATTAAATATTTATTAAATTAAATGAGATTAACTTTTTTCTAACTGTGTCCTTGAGTTTTGTTAAACATTCCTAGAATTTGATTATGACAAAGATACAATAACATTAAGCCCTCTGTAAACCAGCATTTTTAGAATTAAGTTCAGTTTTCAGATATATTTTTATATTAGTTCGATTATAAAAAATGTTTTTATTAATTAATTGTTTAGTTAATTGATAATTTACGTTTTCAGAAAATAGGTTTAGTTTTTAGTAACACTAAAAAAATATCGTTAAAAAGTCTATACTTTTATCACATAAGTTTTTTTTAGTAAATTCAAGTATTGCAATTGATATAATAAATATTTTTTGAAATGTAACATGCTTTATGCAGTTAGAAAGAATATTAAACACATTATCCAAAATACTATTATTTAAAAAGAAAGCTTATTTTAGAATTCTTTATTTTTTAACTTTAAAAAAATTGTGATATTTAAAAACTTTGAGCAAGTTTATTAAATTCCCTTTCTGTACCTGCAGTGGTCCTGGCCATTGTGACCACTGCCAGAACGGCACCACCGGCCCCCAGTGTCGGAGCTTTCTACCCGGCCACTATGGTGATGCAAACAGTGTGGAGGGCTGTCCACCATGCGGATGCAATGGTCATGGAGTGTTGGATGGGGAGGGGCGACATTGTCATCTGGACACTGGCAGGTGAGGCAGGGACTCGAGGGACCTGAGAAGTTAGGAATACATGAAGATGTACCATCTTGTTATTACTGGGAACATGGAACAGTGTTCATTACTTTGTAACTGATCAGATTCAGTGAGCTCTAATTCTACATTACGGACAAGAAATAAATAGTGGGTATTTTTCAGCTTTATTTTTAACGGAAATGTTTCTTTGGTACGGTATAATATCAATTACGAAAATATATATTACATCATTGATGCCTCTTCAGTAATGAAAATAAGTTTTGAATGAAATTTTTTAATAAGCTTAGTCTATACATTTTTTCAAATCAAATTGTATATTGATATTTGTGTATTATTATAATTATATTATGCTTAATAATCAATTTCCGAATGTCTCTTTATGGCTATTGAAATTTTCATCAATTTAGTGGTTTTTTAATGTTCATTATCATATTTATCACTATAACACCTTTACTGATGACACGCTAGTGAAATAGTAAATTATTCATGAATTTGTTGAAATGAAAAACAAGCGTGATAATGTTCGGGAACTCAGGTTGCACTGAACTGGGGAAAAAAACTGCCTAAATACACCAATATGCTAGAAAATATTATTTTTGATCATGTTTAGGGTTCCCACGGGTCAGGCAATTTAGAAATTAAGAAAAATGTCAGGGAAAAGTAAGGGAATTGAGAATATTTCTGAAAAATTTCATGGAAAGTCAGGCAATTGAAATTAGTATTATTTTCTTTAAAAGTACCTTATAATTTGAGTTAAAGTATAATTATATTACTTCTTATATACCATTTATTAAAAAAAGTGAAACTTTCACTAATTACTGTATATTTATATTTTTCAGGGTCGTACAAAGTGCATTAAAAAGTCTCACAATTTAAATTTTTACTATGTACTTAATTTATTTTATTCACAAATTATCTGTTTTCTTCTTCAGTTTTATTTTACTTTGTTCTTCATTTTTTATAAATTGATATGTTAGTTATGTTACACGTACATCTATTTTTACGATACTACTATTCAATACATGCAGTACATACAACTTAAATATATTTAATTTTCTACTAATCTATCATTTTTTTCCGAATTGAATTATATCAACAAGTCAGGGAAATTGATCTTGGAAAATCCGTGGGAACCCTGCATGTTTAATTTTTTATTATTTTCAGAAATATAATACATAATAATATCGTGATATAGACATAATTATATTATTTCAATTTTCCATTAATTATTTTTATATCTTTGGTTCTGAAAACTTTATCCTGAATGCTTTTCATAACATTTTTGTTTTAAGTTTCTACGAAAACTATTGAAACTTTATTATATCCTGTTCATAACATTTTTAGAGTTGCTATAGTTTTTTTGATAATCTAAATGTGATTTGTTAAATTTTTCCAAAAAATTATTCTGTTAAATTAACGATAAATTTTTTAATGAAAATTAATATCAACACGATACGTAATATAACCCAGAAAGTGAGCATGAATTATAATGTTCATAATGTGAATAATGAATCACAATATATATTTACAAAAGTGTAATTAAAAGGGATACTAATAATAAATCTAAAACATTATCTGCCAAATGACGTGTTATGTAACTCTATATAGTTAAAAGATTATTTTTTTTAAATAATGCTAGTTCTAGTAGCATTTCATAATAACATTATCGTTAGCGTTTATTGAAAAATAATGTAACGCGGAAATCTTGATGGTAGCGTTCCAAAGTACCCCTTTGAAATGTTTAATTTATTGTTCCAGGTATTTCATTATTAAAATAAATAGGTTTTGAAATCTTATATTGATTTCACAAAATGCTACAACTTCTCATGAAAACTAGAAAAAGTCTTTTTTTAATCTTGCCTTAGATGTTCGATATGAACCCTTAGGATATCGGTTATATTGTTTCTGACAAAACGCGAAAAAGTTCTACAAAATGTTCCATGGTTAGATGTCGTTGCGTGAACAACACAGCCGGGGAGCACTGCGAGCGTTGTCAGCCGGAATACTGGGGCTCTCCGCTCAACGGGGGCAGCTGCTTTCGGATGTGCGGTGGGCGCCAGGTTCTGCTGACCAATGGCAGTGAGGCGGGAGGGTTCCTGGGGTATCCGGTGTCCAATGTGTCTGTACAGTGCTCTGTGGTCGTGAGCGTTCATTCGCGGGATGTCATCAATAGTAGGAGGTTCCCTGTGACTGCAGTCGGCCGCAGTTTTGTTTTCAGGGTTAGTTTCATTATGTACTTTTGCTTCATTTTCCCATGTTCTCGAATGTTTTGATTTTCTTAAAAACGGTATATTTCTCTTTAATCTTCTAAAACAAGGAACTTACACCTTTATTTTCGTTGATGTCTTTAAAACCTTCTTCAAATATTATTCAAAGTTGAAAAACCAGTCTGATAATTATATTTTTTATAAAGACAAATATTATTGAAATATTTTATTTTGTCTCATTATTACTATTAGTATTTCTTTGCACCATAATATATATTTATGTAATATATAAATAAAATCATTTTCCACGTGGTGTAATTATTTATTAAAATTAAATTTCAACAATTCAAAATGTTAAAGCTTTGTTTGTAATAATTTAATTTACTATTGTCATTAGTAACCAAAACTAGAAATAACTGTATCACAGTTATGCTACAATTTCTAGTTTTATTATTCTTTTTTTTCGGTACTTTGTTTAATAGTGACACTCCTCGAAAAGTTTTTAAAAAACTTAGAAAATGTTTATCTGAGAAAGGTGGGAAAACTCTGTTTGTGTGTGTTTCAACAGGACATATTACACGTATTATTCAATGATATCTTCCAGATACCCAGAGCCACCGTGGTCAACCTTCCCTGCTCTAAAGGGGGCATTTACCTCTACAATGGACTGGTCAGCGCAAGTGTCTACACCTTTTCATCGCGACGCAGCCTGATAGTCTCTCTCTGCTCTACGTCATCTCCCGCTGTTGCCAATAGCAGTACACACACCTTGGACGACATCGTGGTCAGGTCCAAGTCCGATACAGTGACCATTCTGATAAAGAAACCCAGGAGCAGCGAAGTTCGGATCGCCTATAGGCTGAGTTCTGATCCTGAGCAACAGCCGCATAGGGGGAACTATAGGTCGCCCTCGCCTGCAATGCTGGGGCATACGTTGACACGTTGCTCCGGATCGCTGTTTCAATTCGGCGGCTTGGCCAACGGGGTTGGACTACCTGTTAACGATCTCTATAAAATTTTTGTTTCTCCAGAGAAGGGGACTAACTGGCTGAGAATTGCATGTCCAATGAACGATAATGAGGTAATGGAATATGGCTTTGTTTCACAATTTATATCTATAAAATAGTAATTATACGTTAAATTATACTAGATTGTTAGAAGAGATATTGCTATTAAATTGATAACAAAATTATGATTGGTTTAATTTTAATATGTTTAATATTTAAAATTGGTACAATTAGTCTTGGCACAAACTTCTTTAATTTAAGAACAATTTGGCCAAAGGCTATAACTAAACTGCTTCGAATATCTGTTTTTAAAATTAAACGACAACAAAATATACAATATATTTTCGTTTAATTTGGTGTAATTAAGATTAAAAGCTAGATCTGATTATAAACAGTACACCAGTAAGAAAGTTGCAGACAAAGAAAAGGCACAACATGATTTGAAGTTCCAGGAAGAAGACAAATAACTATCTGCATCATCTTATAGGACAGCCACAGGATACTTTTCGTCAAGTACGTCATGTTGTATTTGAAGGATCAGGTCAAATTGTACGAAAGCATCAATAGACGTGGCTATTTAAAAGCTGTTGAGAATTAACTAGTTTGCAGCCTTCGCGAAGAAAACAAACAGTCCAATTTTACTGTTGACATGACCCTTTTAGAGAGGCTGTAGAGAAGTTCTTGAAGATGGTGTCGGAGGAAGTAACACAATAATAGAATAGACTTTTGGCAACCGATTAGTTTGCAGTATTTCCGAAAATTTCCACAATGAAG
The DNA here is from genome assembly GCA_034780555.1 of Coelogynopora nodosa. Classification (NCBI taxonomy): domain Eukaryota; kingdom Metazoa; phylum Platyhelminthes; order Proseriata; family Coelogynoporidae; genus Coelogynopora; species Coelogynopora nodosa. Next base: position 26,345 of record JAUZND010029336.1, read on the forward strand.
AGAACAGATTATTTCGTATAACTATTCTACGTTTAATTTTTAATTTAATTAATACAATCCTTCCTTTTTGTAATACCGTATTGTAACATTTAAATGCAACAAGCATTTTTATAGTTGTAATGTTTTTATAGGCCTGTATCTTTTACAAGATGTGTGGATTTTATATAATTTTGCGAAATATCGCTAAACACATTTCTATAACATATTTTGTGAAGTAACATTTTTGGAAAATATAGAACTGATATTATAGAAAGTAACTGTTCCATTTCTATCGGGCTGCTATATCATGACCAGAATCAGAATGTTTAATTATAATGCTTGTCTTTTTTTAAAATTATTTTTTCAGTCTCGCTTGCTTCCCGTTCTTTTTTTTTATCTCGTAAATTGTCTGTAGTTAAAAAGTTGATTTTTTTCTCTCTTTCAGGACGCTAAAATAGTGTGTCCACCAGGAACCGCCTACCACGCAGCAGTATGTGATGAGATTCATGGTGTGATTTATGTGTTAGGTGGTCTGCAAACAGATCCGCCCGAAAATAAAGACTACAAGCTCTGGGCCTTTCAGGTAAGCGACAGTTATGTCGGTTATAAATCCTTCCTATTTGTCTTTCACTATTGTTCAATGCCCACTCCACTCATCAGAATTATAGCCGTTCTGATCAATAAACAAAATATTACAGAATAATTTTAAAATAAAATAAAAATTTAAGCAATACATTATATAAAATATATCCACAAATCAGAAGTAAATATAATTATATCTAATGAATGTTTTAATATAAAGAATCTAATAAACAATTTATCGAATCATATTAAAACAATATGCACAAATGGGAAGATGGCAGAAGATATAGAATGCTCGAGATTAAATAATCCTTTAGAAGTCTAATTGATTTTTGTAAAACAATGATAAAGAATAAAATGCAAAGAATTTAATTATAAATTCCCAAATACTTTCGCCTTGATGTAATTAATGATGTTAGTCTTTAATGCAAACGGTATTAATTCAGAATTTATTTGTATTATTAATATTTATTGCTTTACATTATTCTATGTCATTAGTAATAATGCATTATATACTACATATTATTATTAAATGTATCATATATAATATTTATTACAAACTATTTATGAAATTGATTAGCAAGACAAGTTTTACTTCCAAACTTATGTATTTATTTACCATAACAAATTTTCTAAATTTTCTGATAAATATTAAATAATTTATTTATTAACCACAAACACATTCCGCTACATCAAATATTTACCCTTGTTGCTTCCCATTTTAACGCATTCTTCTTTAGAAGTATAATGAGGGTCAATACTCTATCAGCTATGTAAACTTATACTCATCATGTATTATCACCTTCTCTCAATCGATATATTAATAGTAAATAATAGATACAGAATGAAGTTTACCTGCAAAGTTTACACTCAAATTCGTGTAGACCCTCAAAAATCATTTAATTAAGTTTTTTGATGGTACCCGAAATCATTGGAAATAAACTTTTTGAAGATAAGTCCTTGAAACCCCTCGAAAATGAAATGAAGAATATAGTCGCAAACCATCTAAAATAAAAGTTAAATAAATGGACATTGTTTATATAGGTTTTATCAAAACATGAAATATAATACTTACGACACTATTTTACAAAATCATTATTATTGTACTATTAATTTATACATATTTTGCATAGCCTACATTTACAAAATTTTATCATATTATAATATAAAACAACATTTAACTTAGTAAGATAATGCACATTTTGAATTTTTATAAATGTAATTACGAAATAATATTTTTGTTACAAAATTTTGCTTAATAGATTTGGCAAACCATCCATTTTGAATTTGTTTTTTTATATGAAAACTGACACACCTTTTTGTATTGTGATAACTATCCATTAGCCAACTAAGAACAATAAAGTCTAAATATAAGGGGGGTGAAGTTTTACATAATTGCTGCAGAATCCACTCTTCTAATACAACTTTATCTCTAAAAATCTTCACTCGCTGTTCAGGTGTCCATTTCCCGCTGGTTTTCCTATCCGATACCGGCCTCCCTCAACCTGCACGGCCACAGCCTCACCCTCACAAGAACACCCCTCCCGGCCTCCCTCATCATCATTGGCGGTCTTACGGGCCTCTCTGCCTGGTCCCCTCTGCTTCTCCAGCTCCATCTGGATCCTCACCCCCCTGCCAACCGGCCAAGACTGGTCCCGGTTGCCACCACGGGGTGGGCTCCGCGGGGTCTCTACGGGCATGTCAGTGTGGAGGGGGCTGGCGGGAACATGGTCTATGTGTGGGGGGGTCGACAGCGGGGGGGTTCCTTCGACCACTGTGGTCAGGAGAAGGAGAAGGACGAGGAGATGACGTGGGTACTGCTGGTACTGGATAAGCGGCGCTGGCGGTGGCATGTTGTTCCGGGCACGCTAACCAAGGATGTCGCCGGATTGGTGAGCAGAGTTGTAGTGTAGGGTTGTTAGAACAGTGCTACTTCATGTGCTTTACAGGGTTCCTACTATACTACTGGAAACCTGGCAACTCCTGTAATGGAGAATATTATACAAATAGCAGATAATCTACAACCTTGAGGCTAATGTTGCAAGAAAATGGCCAAATAATTTTTGATTTTTACTAGAAAAATAAAATATCAATAGGAACATTGCCTTCGGGAGACCGTCCGTTTTTAGTTTATCTAACCTATCTGGTCTAGTTTTGAGTGTAAACAGTATTTTTTGTTTTCTATCCTTCCTTATCATATTATTATGAATCTTGAAAATCGATATGTATAGTAATCAATCATTTAGTAATTTTTTATTAATAAATCGATCAATCAATAAGCTGATATCACTGCGTTCACACTTATATGTATAATTTAACTAACTCTATTATTATTTATTAATGCAATGTGCTTTAATAATAATTATGTTTTCATAATTATCTGAAAAAGAAAATTAAATCATAAAATTTTTTAAATTGAGATTTATGAAATTTTATTGAAAAAGTTTGAATATTTATTTTTTCAATCACACTATTTAAAAAAGGTCAATATTGTGGTATTAGTTCATATGTTTGTGCTTCAAATTCATGTGATATTCTGGGGATTTATAATGTATCTAAATGTAATGTTTGTTCTATTCTATTTAATAAATTAATTTTTCGTGAGATTTCTTTAATTTTGCTTTCGTATAATTATGATTATAATTATTAGTGATTGGGTAATGTAGATTTTAATACCACTACTTCTTTAAAATATCTTTAATGCCAAAATTAAGTCAGTTTTATTTAGAAGTTGTGTCTGTACTACATTTTACACCCCGCAACGTCATTTAATCGTTAAAACTATTTTTGGGCTGTCTTGTTTGATTAAGAGTTCACTTTGTTTCTTTTTATAGTTGTAAATGATTTGTTTGTATGACTAGTTTGATTCTTAAGAAAAACTAACATTTTAGTTCATATATAATAGTTAGTTACATTTTTATGATGTTCTTGTAAGTCTTGTATTAAAGGTTTAAGTTTATAGGTAAGTAACTTACCTATAAACCATACTTTAACAGTCATTTTTTAACGTCTTTTATAACATTTTAATAATAATATTTAACGTCATTTAAGTGAAGCAACAATACACTTTTATACATAATATAATAATAATTTTACAAAACACACAATCAATATATTTTATAAAAGTTGCTCGTACGTAATGTTCAGCCTAGGATTATACTATACATTAGTTTGATGGCGATTATTTAGGAAGTTTTAATTTTCAAACCATCCCCTTGATGGGTTTTGACTTTGACTTAATTTTAATCTCTGACTTTTTAGAATTACCATACTATTTTATAATGGCCATTTGAAGCAATCTATTCTCTCTTAGTCTCATTCCATTTCAACAAATAATTTAATTTGTCTTTTAAGGTAATCATTTTTTATTAACATATTTTTGCAAGAAATGAGGACACCAGCAAACATTTATGAGAATATAATGAATATCAAAATAATATCGCGTACATTTAATATAAATACTGGTTAACTAATAATAATATATAAATGGTTATATGACTCTTCCATATGTTAGAAAATATTCGTTACAAAAAGGAATATATCATTTGTGTACATGACTTCGGATAATAATGTATAATTCAATATATATTTGAGTGAATTGAACCTTGGATGGAGTTGTGAATAGCCAGGTATGCAGGGTACAGTTTTCATTAATTTTTCATTCCCTAGTGTTAAACGGAAAATTATTTGTTTAGGAGGAAATATCCGGATTTTTATTTCAGGATAATTATATTATTGGTAAAATATTATTGATTGTTTTTATTTTTGTTTCCGATTTGACATTCTTATATAGAATCGGATTCTAAAACAAAGACTGTAAATGCTTCCTTGCCATTGTATTACTCAAGCTCAACTCAGATAGTTCTTGCTTATTAAATATACTATAAGCATGTTTGCGGAGTTGCTGCGTGGGCTGTCTCTTGATAATTCTGCGATAGATTTTTCTCGGCATAATCGTCAACTCGACTTCGCGACGCTCTCCACCCGTTCTACACGCCGCATTTCGAATTGTTCGCTCCATGTTGGCATCCGATAGGCCCACAGCACAAACCTGATTGATCTCGATAATCTGATGCGCCACCTTGAGACCACCTATTTTCCTATGACCGTCCGAGCCGTCGTCAATATAAACTATCTCGCCATCGCGGATAATGAAGCCCATTGTGATGCCGGTTTCGATGCTGAGTTTAACCTGTGTGGTGAAGGGGTTCGACTTTATGAGGATGGGTAGAACATAGCTTGTCGAGGTCATCAAATAGTCCAACACGCGCAAATGGTTGATCATATAGCCGTCGATCTCTAGAATCTGGTCTCCAAAGCGAAGTCCTACCATGTGTGCCAGTCCACCGGGCACAACGAAGGTGATAAACACCTTGAGATCGCGGAAAACGGTGAGCACAAAACCGAGGTTCTTTTGATTCCCCCGAATTATGGAAATCTCACGGCAAGCCGGTATCTCAGGGTAGATCGGGAGTGTTTCGCACATCTCCTTAGTGACCATTTCGTTATACTTCTCGGTGAATTCCAGATCACGGACGTATTGATAGACCAGTCCTTTTGACGGATTCTCCTTGGTATGAGCTTGTCGCGGGTTGATCGCCTGAATGTTGTGCGAATCGGAGACCGGGGGAGGCTCGGGCACGTCCTTGGCCTGTTCCCCCATCAGAAGTGCCATCCTGGTTAGGGTGGCCAATTTGCCATGAATAATACACTGTGGGTCGTCTTCGTCGACGGTGTCACAGCAGCATCGGGCGTTCTTTATAATTGGAATTTTATCGTCGTTCTTCGTCTGGATTTTGTTCTCATCAGTCACTGGCAACTTCTTGGGATACGGTCCGTGGATCACACATTCGGGTTCCTCTTCATCTGCGCTGTCGTAGAAGTCATCCGGGTTGAAGGTGCACGGAATGGAGATTATGTACGGATTGCATTGCTTGAGCCATTCTAGTTCACCGCCTGTTTTTGACATTTCAAGATACACTATTTGGAAGTGAAAAATTGGATCGATTAATTATATTTTAATGTTTAATAAACAATTATAATGGTGATATTAATAGTAATCGATAATGTACATTTTTTTGAATTTAAATTTTTTTGAGAGATATCAATCAATATAATATTCAGAAAGTTATTCTGAATTTCTTTAATCTGAGTAAACTAATTTTTGAACACAGATATAATTAATTGATTATATAAATCAATAATTAATAAACCAACATCGACTTTTATAAATTCGTTAATTAAAACCACACGAATATAAATTATTTCATAATATCTAAAGATATAGATAATCTTATATATTTACTTTTTTAAATTTTATTTGCTATATTTTTGTCTTATTTATTTGAATAACAACAATTTGAATAACAAATAGTATAACAATAATAATACTTTTGTTAATGTGTTCACGTGATTATGTAATGTACTTGTTGTTAGCACTGTGTTCAAGCCCTTGAGCAGGTAGTTGGTACAAATGAGAAGAGGAACAAAGGGTACAACATCATTGGTACAAATAGGAAGGAAGTACATTTGAATATGTGAAGTATATCGTGAGATATTTGACCGTAGGCTCAAGATTGCGCAACTCGGAGATATACGGAGTTGAGCAAGTAGAGTGGGATGTGATTTTGAAAGTTTGGTATCTGAGGGCATGTGGAAATTTTGGTATGATATGCTTGTTGTGTATGATGTAGCGAGTGCTATGAGTGACGATGCTTGTGTAAGTTTATCATTATATTCGAAATTTACTTTCTTGCTTCGTATAATGATTTTTTCCATTCAATTCATAATAGGAAACAATTTATAATACTTTTTTTAATTTTAGACTAAATTGATTTATGGATTAACTAAAACACAGGCTTGATAAAATGTTACATTATTTCAAGTTCAAGTATAAATTAACATTATTGGTATAAACAATTCGTTTAATTAATTGAATTTGTTCACTATGTTATATTGATTATTTTATATAAATCTGGCTTAAGTTATGATTTTACACTAAATGTTTATATACTAGCGTGCAATAATTTAAAGGGGAGATTAACCGATTTTGTTAATTAGAAAAGCATCCATTTTTTGTGCTTGCGATGCGCCATAAAATATGTGATAAGAGGTTCCTTATTCTGATAAGTATTATACTCAGTTATATCACTCAATTTCCGAAAACATATTTCTATATGATAGGTGTGTATTAACTAATCTTTTTAACAGAAATTTTAAGTCAGTTTTGAAAAAAATACATATTCCCAGAGATTTAAATATTTTATTTGAAATCCGCAACCCCACGATTTTAATATTAGTCTCTGTGATATAAGTAGGTGTGATTTGAGATGCGAAAACATGTCAACTCATGTCACTTTACTATATAATCACAGAGATTTAATGCGATAAATTTAATATGAAAAGAAAATAATAATTTTATAATAAAAAAATTAAAAACGTTATAAAAAGTTAATTAATTTATCCTGTCTTCATTTACTAGTAGTAATGTGTGGAAAATGCAAGGCTTTGTTCTATGAGCATAATTTGCTTCATATTGAACGGCAAGAAATGTCTATACTCCCATATTATGTAGACTCCTCAACCGCGCATTCTGGCGGCTGCAACCCTTGTGGATAATAATCTCTTTCTGTTTGGCGGGAATCGCGGGCTGACTGACTCCAGTCTCTACGTCTACACTCCCGTTTGCAATAGTTGGATGAAGCTGAACACCAGCCGGGCAGGACAATCTGGTGGGTGACTTTATCGCCTTTGCTATTTATATTACCATGAATAGTTTAAACCGTTCTTTTTTAACACTTGGAGAACTTGATGTCGAAAATAATTGACTCAAAATGAACCAAAAAATTGCTCTTAAAAATAAATTATTAAAAAAGTATGATGTGTGGATTGAAAAGTATTTAAACTGTTTGGCTAACATTTTCATTGAACACTGATATCCTTCTGTGCTTTCTGCTGAATTATTGTTTGGCGCTTTTCTGATAACTATTATGATGTTATTAATTATCAAAATAGACTAAAAACAGACTTTTCGATGTTTATTCTCCCATAAAACCTAAGAATAAGAATGCATTATAATTATTATAACTTTGTCGCTAAATAGACTAGAAAGCTAACTAAGTATTCCCCATTGGAAAAAAGGTATATATTTAGAATCACCGTGAAAAACGACCCCATATTGTACTAAATTGATGGAGAATATTTAATTTAATAAGTTAAATGCTGGTCTCTGGATAAATAGGCTTGTTCGTCTATAGCGTCTGGTGAAGCTAGAGCTAAATTATATTAAAACAAATAAAAATAATAATATGGATTACAATTAAATTGCTCGTAAAAAACAAATTATAATAAAGAACATAATTAAAGAATGATTTAAATAAGAGTTTTGGAAATAACGTTGTATTCGTATAGATATTTATTTATTTAAACACTTACGTTGAACGTTTCATAGTGGCTTCTGTCCACATGACAACAGTCCTCAAGTAAGAAAACATTTTTCCCCATTCTTTCGGAATAGTTAGCTTATCGTCTGTTCTCTAATGGCCTATCGATCCTTTTGGAAAATTTTCATCAATAAATCAAACAAAGAGGAAGTCAGTAATGAGGGAAGTCCCTTCTTGCTACAAGCATTGTTTGGCAATATTATAAATAACCTCATATATTTGTTTACGCATTGAAATATCAGTAGACTTTATTGCAAGGTTTATATATTTGGTTAAGTAATAGCACAGTAGTTTCAAATTATTCACGCAATATATCGCAAACGTATTTATTATTGTATAAATCTCAAATGTATAAAAATTTCATATTTTGTTTATGCATTTGAAATGATATATGTATAATTTTATTTAAATTTGAAACATAAAGAAAATTAATATGTTTTTACTGATTTTATTATATTTTAACTATTGAAACAACCGGTCTTCATTTATCAGATATTCATTTATCTTCATTTATCTATAAATATGTTTTATTCGTAAGGTTACTTTTTATATCACAAAGCTTATTTATTGATACCAATTGAAGAAATTAACTAGATTTGACTGTGTCTCAACATGCTGGAACCATCTACCCTTCCAGCAGCCCTCGTCAACACATCTATGACGACGACGGCGGCGGCAGCAGGTCCTCTGCTGACCCAGGTGGAGGGGGCAGCCATGTCCCTCCTGCCGCTGGAGCGCACTTTGGTAATCACCGGTGGTCTGCTCTCGCTGGGCACGCCCGGTCCTGTCCTCCAGTCGATGGTGCTCTCTCCAGCCGCGGACCTCTGTTCTCTGGCCACCTCGCCTGAGGACTGCTGTCTGCGCTGTCGTAACTCTGCCACCCGGTTTGTGTTTGTTCCTGTCTTCTTCTTATTTTACCACTATCAGTATTGGGGTCGCGTGACAGGGCTACTCATGAGTAATACAAGTGGGCCGTAACTGCCAGTTTGTGCAGACGTATTTTAGGTATATTGCATAAGTAGACAAATAATTCCACCTTTATCTTCTGGGCCGGCATGTATCTGCGACTCTAGTGTGATATGATATGCTTTTATATCAGCCGATGAACAATGAATGGTGATCGGTACAATCACTATTGTTTGTTGAAAAGATGATACTACACTTCAACCGATATAAGCAACTGCTCTTTTAACAAGATGTCATCGTGCCATTACACAGTCCAAGTAAGAGTCACTCTGGATGAACATTTGGCGTAGAGGTCCGATAGAATGGCCAGCCAGGTCGCCAGACTTGACTGTTTGTGATTACTTCTTCTGGTGTTATCTCTGTTATCGTGTCTATCAACTTGCAGGAATCATTTTCACCTCATTAGCAGCTCTAGAGGCCAGAATCTATCAGGAAATGTGAGGCATCCTACTTGAAATGTTTAGAAGCGCATTTCATGATTTTCTCACACATATTTAGCTATGTATGAAATCTGATACAGTATTTTTTTAGTCATTTTGTACCCAATTACCTCCATTTTTTACTTTGTACAGATCTTCCCTGCCACTGGAGGGCGGATGTCCCCAACAGTCGGAAGTGGTCACCTGCTCCATCTATCGCAGTTGTGTTCTTTGCACGTCGGCCCGCCTCGCTCCAGGGTATCCGGTGCGCTGTCAATGGATTTCTGTTCCTCGTGTGGACGAGGCCGCTGAGGGGGAGGGGGGAAGCTGTGTACCGCCGGAGGATGATAGCGGTGGGGCTACTGGCGCAGTGCATGGGATCATTTCTCCTGACCTCTGCAACGCTCGGTGAGGAGTGTGGGTGTTTATGCGCTTCTAGGTTCCTTGAGAAACTTGTTGTTGACTGCCAATTATTAATCGAAACAATATTTTTGTTTTTTCTGTTATTTTGAAAACTTTGTTGGCGGATGACAGTAGAGTTTTTGTATTGTCATTTGGGTAGTTGTTACATTGTTGTAACACTCCTGTGTATAATACTACTGATATTTTGAACAGTAGTATATTTTTCTATTCTGAATATAACTTCAAAAAAGTTTTATTGTATTTTGATTTATCAGTTAACATTAGTAAAACAATGGTTTATAATAGCTGTTATAACATGATAGAATAATTATTAATTATTAAATAGTAATTCATATTTTATTTGAATAATTGTGATATTGGACTTCGTAATTGTGTTATTATTTGCTATTGGTAAAATTAATTTCTGTGATAACCGCCGGATAAGCAAGTATATATTTTTTTCAAATAATAATAAAACATTCTAATTAAAATATATATTCATAATAAGGAAAGAAGTTTGAATATTTATAATCTAACGATGATCAGATTAGTTTGTTTGTAATGGTCACTCAATTAATAAAGTTAAAAAAATATATTATATTATGGAATATTGTTTTTTTCAATAAGCGTATATTCTATCTGTACAAATTCTCATATTATAATTTTACTATCTAAAACCGTTTACTATAATATTTAGTAAAAATTGTAAAAATTGGATATCATTTTCTCTAAAATAATAAAATATTGTTATCTACTTTTTAATCGAGTAGTTGATTTTTATCGTCACTGCTCGAAAACTCCTCGAATTTTGTCCTAAATAAAGTGAACTGCCCCGTAACCCAATCCTGTTGTCAATCAGTGAGAAGAAGACGAGTAAATCCTGTCCAACACCAACAACCCAGTGCTCCAACCACACCAACTGCAGAGCCTGCCTGGGGGAGCGGGAGGGGGAGGGATGCGAGTGGTGGCCGCAGCTGGGAGTGTGCGCCCGCTCTGGTCCCCAGGTCTACAGGCTGCTGTCTGCCCGAGTTCCGGGAGAGAGGGTCACTATCAGGGGTCTCTGTGGGGCTGGCGAGGACCGCTGTCAGGTGGGTGCGCTGCGCTGCGCTGGGCTGGGCTGGGCTGCCTCTGGTGTTCGTTTGTCCTGCGTTTCTTCATTTGACTCTCTACTTTTCATTTCTTTAATTGTAGTACAGGCTTCCCATGTAACTTAAGGTATGGGGCCGGTAATTTTCGGATGTTTTGTTATTCATTAATATGCTACGCCTTCTCCCTATTTTCCCACCTTATCAGATGAAAGAATAACTAATTATAATTGGAATAGTTGTCTATTTTACATTTTACTACACCTATGCCATCATTTAAAGTTTAATTTAATGCTTTAACAATCTTTACGCAGCTATAGTAGAGTGTAAAATTTGTATACTATTATAAATAAATTAAAATAATAATTTTGATTTCAACCATTTATAAATAAATGTACCTCACCAGCTTTGCATCCTATTTCCAACCACTTTCGGGGCTCCATCTCAATAAACCCATCAGAGGATTTAGATCTGTCTTCGATCTCTAAAAATCAGTATTTCCCTGTTAAAGAGTCTTTATTGAATGTTTATAACTATTGTGTGTTTGATTGAGTAATTGAAATATATTTATAGTGTCTATGTCTAATACTGGGAAATCTGAAGGGGTCAGTTCTGTAGACCTATTCATTATTATAATAAAATTATATTTTTACACAGTCCTTAATGGATTATCAGGTATGAAAAGCAATTATACATTGTCTCAAAACCATATTATGTCAAAAGTATTTCAAATTGTTAATTTTATTTAGTTACAAAAATATATATTATAACATTTTTGCAAGTAATTTTTTCGGGTTGTTAAAGGTCTGTCATTATACTATGCTATAAGGCAGTGTGTGTTGGCTAACATATACAAAATATTATGTACTGATATATTGATGCTCAATGAAAGATTTAAATCAGAATTTTCAATCACCAAGTCTTTTTTTCAATACATTTTCTCCTATTTTTAACGGTTAATCATGAATTATTATTTCAATAAAATAATTTAAAATATAGATTATTCCTATAGGCCTTATACTGGAACCTTTAGTGTAAGTATGAATGAGATAATTTTAAATGTGAATATAATTAATTTTACATAATTGATAAGTTGATAACAGCTAAGTTATTTACATCAGTACAATAATGACACGAAATAGTTTAGACAGTTAACACAATAGTGATGTAGAATGTAATCAAATTATTACTAATAAATTGAATCATAATATTGTTTTAAAAACATCTGTTTGACTATACGGTAATAGATTATTTAATTACGTGAATAATTAAAATTTGTATTGTTTTTTTTCGTATTAATACAATTTGTTTAGGTTAATTTTCATATCTCTTTATTTTGTAATTGTGTAATCTGCCTCGTGTCGTTATTCTGCTGAATAAAATTTATTTTAACAATTTAATTTAAAAAAAAGGTAATGTTAAAAAGTGTTGTGCGACTTATTTATAACATCAACCATAACAATAAATCCTACTCAAAATCCCGATGATGTATTTTATTGACCAACGTAATATTATAGCACAGTATGTTATATTATGTTACAGCACTGGAACCAACATGAACAGATAAAAAGCGATGACTGTGTTGAAACATATCACACCAGAACCGAAAGAGTGAGTAGAGGTTTGTAGTATAATGCATAACATATTGTTCACGGATAATGTTTGTTTTGTCATTTTACATGGATACATTGTCCCCGGTATATTGTCCTCTATTCACTCTTTTGGTTCTGGTGTGAAATGTTTCCACACAGTCATCGCTTTTATCTGTTTATTTTAGTCCGAGTGCTTTTTCGTCCGTTGGGACTTTTAAAATCAATGCTGGATATAATGAGTCTTTTTCTTCTTTTCATGGTTCATTGATGTATTTTGTTTGATACATAGTGTCTCTGTACATCACTGTCAAACTTTTTTTTATTTATAACTATGATTAACATGAAGTCATCATCTGTTGAATTTTGCCTAAATTAATAAAATTGGCAATACTAGACTGTATTAGGATAACCGTATGGTTTTATTTTATAAACTTTGTTGTAACATTTTATATTAATGTTACATCCAGCATGTTTTTACATTTTATTACCATATTCCATTGGTTTTTCTAATTTATAAATAATAAAATGTTATACTATAAACCTGCGGTGGATATTTCTGTATCAATTTTTAATTAGCTGTCGGTTGCAATTAATTTAAATGTTATTGCAATAATAATAGGACGAACGACAATATGTGCAGTATTCCCAAATGAATATTATTGAAGAATGGATTGTATTTTCATAAACTTATTTTTTGGATATGTCGTTTTATTTAAGTTGATTATTTTGCAGGCATTATTTGGATGAACACTTGTACTAGCAATATTTGAATTGAAATGTTATTTGTAATTACTACTAGATTATTCCTTGTCTGAAATTCAAATAGTTTCATTCAATTTTAAGAAATGTATATTTTAATTTAATTGAGGATTGTTAAAAAATGGTTTAAACTGAAGTTAGTAAGTGGAAAATATTAAGTGTAGTTGTCAAGTATTTTTACGATTAATAATTTTATTGAAACTAATTAAATAAGAAATTCTTCAATTTTAAACGCATTTGCCCTTGTTTTTTTACACTTTTATCTTGACTAGACAATAATTGTTTTTCTATTATAATAGAGTATACTATACAATAATCTCAAACTCGTAAAGTACTACGGAGTACGGACTGCTTCGTTCTCCCAAGTAGGTACAATAATAATGTAATCGGATATCAAATCTCTCAAAACCCTCTCATACATTATATAGAAAATCTTCGATTAATAATTACTAGACGGATATTGCCACAAATCGGTTTTTTACAAGATACAAATTCACAGTCCTTATAAGCAATTCACCCTGTTTATACGAGCCAATATTATATTATGATGTATACAATAGATGTCGCAAAATAGACAACTAAAGCAAGTGTAAAACATCGATTGATACTGGGAAATGTTGATTTAAACTTTTTTTTTGAAAAAAATGTATAGAAGTTATAGGCCTGTATCGAACAAACTTGATTAGTCTCTTAATCTTTAATATTCATGACTTATGCTCTATATCTAACCAGGGTGTTCATCTCCGTCCCCCTTCTACCCACAGCAAGAGACGCGCTGTTCCGGTTGTCTACAGCAGTTCGGCTGCGGCTGGCTCTCACGCAACCTCTCCACCCCCACCCAGTCGACGGGCCGGTGCATCGAGGGGGGTTTCGGCGGCCCCAGCCACACCCGACAGGACCGCCGGGAGGATTGGGCCTTTCTGGACACCTGTCCGCTGGAGAATGAGTGCCTCTCCAATCATTCTGTTTGGTGGGTGTACTCCACGGGGATTTTGGGGGGCATGCAATTAATGTACAATTTATTCAGTTATTTTTCCATGTCTGATATTGATTATTGTAGACGTATCTCCTTATTCTAGTTAATATTTTAGAGATGATGTAAGCTTTTCCAACAATACTTACGTCATTAATGTCAGAACAAATAAAATAGACTTGGAGTTGTTTTTTGGAAAATATTAACAATTAACTCTGTAAATGTTGTTATTAATATAGCTTAATGTTATAATATTTCCTGAAATTTGATTTTGAAATTTCCTGTTTTTTCTGTTTTTATATAAATTCTTAATACTTAGCAATTCTACAATATCTTTATTACTCCCTAAAGTATTACATAAAGTTCTTGTTTGGTGTTATTTTGTGTTTAAAGGAAGATTTAAGCGTAAATTGACGATAAAAAATATTGTCATGTAAAAAAAGAAATATAGATTCAGATGACAAAATTCTATAATTTAAGATACAATATACATATTGTGGATACTGATCCACTATATAATTTATGATATTCTTAAAAAATCCATGAAATGTACTGAATATTAAAGTTATATAGTTTAATTAGGTTTTGTATATTAATTGTATTTGTAATCACGTCATCTAAATTATATTTAACAATATAATATATACTTATATTATACCCCTAGTGAATGTATGAACATGTTATAAAAAAGTGTGTCTCTTTTATTGACTTGACTGTTCACTCTTAGGATTTTTACTGTTGATGGAAATTTATTATAACGTAGTTCAGTAATGTACGTTTCAATTTAGTTAAAATAGTTAAAGACATTTAATTAATTTTGTTACAGTGGCTTGTGTACGGTATGATGGAGAACGTAAGTTGAAATTGTAACTTTTTGTATATTAATATGTTTCTTTTGTTGTTTGGATACACACATTACACACAGAAGACAAGTAAAAAATGCAGATATTTGTTGTACGGGTATAAAGACACGTATAACAATGGTAAAAACTTTGAAACAACTTTTCTTGCATTAGTATTATTCGAATTACATGACATGTCGCGGTGTACAGAGTATCATAAAGTTGACTCTGTCTTACATTTAATATTATATTATGGTTCGTATTGTGTAACTTGACTCATTTTTATAATTATGTATAATCGAACACACTATGGTTCAAGTTGACATAATTAGACGACACGTCGTAGTATTAATTTTTTTTCTCTTTTGTTTTCATCAAAACTGTGCACTGTATGTGATATTACAGTTTTTCTTCTTTTCTCTTAAAATCGTTATACTTGTTTTCTTTTTAATATCCAACATTATTATATTTTAACTTCGTATTATTGGCCTTTTCAGAATTGGAATGTATTTTAAAATGACATTTTATGACTGTATTCTTCATAACAATAGCTTTCTTATTGTTTTATATAATAGTCATTTATAAATATTTATTTTGTTAGTTTAGAATAAATAAAGAAAAAAATGTTTTTGTTTATTTTACTGTGCTTTTTCATTGGAAGGTTTCTTCGTGTCATTTAGTTTAATACAATATAATTTTTACATTCAGGCAAGTGTGATTAGTTATAGTGGCTCTTTTTCTACATATTTTAATGGCTTATAAAACAATTGAAATTCAACGAATAAAAATACAAAAAATTTCCAGAAATATTATTAAAATGTTATTTCATTGTCTGTAATAATTATTATTGTTAATTTTTGTTAT
This sequence comes from Coelogynopora nodosa, assembly GCA_034780555.1. NCBI lineage: Eukaryota > Metazoa > Platyhelminthes > Proseriata > Coelogynoporidae > Coelogynopora > Coelogynopora nodosa. The sequence goes on from JAUZND010029336.1 coordinate 42,250, forward strand.
TTTTATGTTTAGATTTTTATACTTTTTTGAATTGTTGACTATACAATTTTAATATTTTCGCAGCTATAATTTTAATATGAAAATTCTACTCAATTGTATTTCTTTATTTATTTATGTCATAATGTTTAATATATTGATTGCAGTGATGTGTTATTCTCCTTTAATCATTTCAAGTTGTTTCATTTGTCAATGCTGAAACGTTATTAATTTAATTAATGAAGCTGCGAAAACATTATTTTAATTTGTTATATCCTTCAGTTCCAAACACCCGCTTGCGGCTATATTTTAATAAAAAAGCAAGCATTTCTAAAATAATTTGATTTTTAGCATTTATAATATAACCAATCAATAGTTATTAATATCTGACGCTAGATAACTTTTATTCTATCCTAATGAGAGTAAATGTGATTATGTAATTAATTTCAAATGATATTATTGACCGCTTTTTAGGGCAAACATAATATATCATTGAAATTGCATATCAGTTTCAGAGTATAGTATAAAATTGATATTATATTATTACACGTAATTAGTTTGAATTCTTTATTATTATTTTTACATGCATATGAATTATGACGAGATAATCAAATAAGTTTTCTCAACTAATAATTACATAAAGTTCTATTGTCCACCCCCGCCCCCCCCCCCCCTCTTACTGCCCCCGTATGTTGCCCAGCTCGAATGTTGAAGTCTGCGAAGATCGGCCGGTGGGATTCGTGTGCAACTGTGCCACTGGATACAAGAGGAACAACGCCAGCGGACTCTGTCAACCGATTTGTGAACAGACCTGTCTGTGGGTAAGTTAGTTCAGCCTAACCATGTACCGGTATAGTCTTTCAGGGTTCCTGCAGCGTTCTCTTATCTCCGGAGTCTATGACTTTGTTTTCATGAACCTGGAAACTCTTTGATATTTGGGACTCTTCTCCAAAACTCTCTGTAAACACTTACATTTTCAGTCAGCTGTATTTTCTGTTTTTGTTCTCATATATTTTAAATCTTGTTATATAAATTGATTTAAAAGTTTTAAATTGGGTCACGTCCTTGATGTTCGTTGTAAATTTCTCGGATTTAATAATGAAAACTAGTTTGGGTTAAATGCGAGTGTTTCTTCCTTAATGGATAAAAGTTTATACATCTGTAAGTATATTATTTTATGTCAAGCAAGCACCTATGCTTAACACGCAAAATATAGAGTCAATCAATGTCAACTTATTGTCATAAATTTCTTTTAGTCCTTCATATTTATTGATTTTTCTGTGGTATAGTTTCATCGTGGTTAAAAAATATATTTATTCTATTTTCTTTGTAGTTATTTTTATAATATTAAATTGTTGTGTGAATTAAAATAAATATAAACTATTTTTTATAAACTATAGATACTGAGAATGCTTATGTAATAACAAAATGTCTTATATTATATAATATTATGAAAATTATTTTCCGCGTCAAAAATTGAAAAAAACAACTATTATTTCGTTAAAACAGGTATTTATAGGAATATTTTTAATGTTATGCTGGTCTTTTATTTAATTACGATGATATATTAAGCCCGTTTATAAAAATAAACTATTATAATTCTGTTACTAGCTGAATTTAAAAAATACATTGCACTTTAAAAAGACTTCTTTAGATTTTCTTGGATTGCTGTCACTTCCCTTTGCACTTATTATTGTTTTGTCAGAATTTTTACACAATATAATAATATTATCATGTTTATGAAGATCTTTCCCATTTAAAAGTGTGGTCTTTGTTTTCTTTACAGAATAAGATATCGGTACCCAAAATAAGAAAACCTTAATTTATTTTGCTTATTTACAATTAAATGCCCTGATTTTTATTTTTAACGCTTGTATCAATTTTTTTATCAATAATGATGTAATAATATTATAAAAATAGTATTAATGAATGCTATTTAAACATAATATGTACAAAAATTCGATTTTAAATACAAAATATAAACATTTCATCTGATATTAATTATAGCCTTATAAATTCGTTCAGTAAAATTAAGTTTTTTCAAATTTTAGTTTTCAGCGTATACTCTACATATACCCAGTGTACGCATAGCCTAAATAATCCGGACTTATATTTACTTTGAAGTTGCATTGGTTCCTAAGCAATAGTGATCCTTACTTAGTTTTCACTCAATTAGTTGGCAAATATAAACCAACAACTTTTATAGGTGATTCATTTTATGCATATAAAATATTATGAATATATGTAGAAGAATTTCTATAATATTATTACATAATTATGAAATCAATAAAATATATTAATAATAACATATTTCGGAATTCACTCGTTTTAGCGGATGGTCGAATGAATTAAAATTGATTAATTACTTTATTTATGTCTCCAATTTTTAAAAAGCGGTTACCCTGTCTCTTTACTCTCAATGAAAATGTCTATCGACATCAAGCTTTTTAAATATAATCTGTAGACAATTCAAAATGTTTATCAATGATTTACATCCGCTTTAAGTATTATTTTTTTCATGTATTAATAATTATTATGCGTTCAAATTTTGTTTTTAACTGATCTGCATAGATATAATAATATTACCAGTTTTAAATCTCTCTGAATAATTTTGTTTTATTTAAATTCTCCTGTCTATTATTTAATAGTGTATGTACGAATATAGACTAAATCATGATATTTTTTTCTAATTCAGGTATGCTTTTTTAATAGATTGTTAGTACAATATTATTATTGAATTATGTAATACTAAAGGGGAATAATATAATATATAATATAATAAATAACATTAAACGCACTTGTTATGTTTGATTGATTTACTATACGGGCATTATTAATTTAATACTAAAGGGGAATAATATATAATATAATAAATAACATTAAACCCACTTGTTATGTTTGATTAATTTACTATACGGGCATTATTAATTTTTTTCAAAGTTGAAAATTCCTTAGAAATGTATTTAGAAAGATCCAACATTTGAGAATAGACCTACTCTAGTTAGAGAAATATATGAAAACATGCAACAAACATCACATAAATAAATGACATGGCTGGCTTATTATTACTTTGAAATCACCCCGATGTTTCTTGACTTTTCAAAGCTTCGCGGAGCATGTTTCTTGTCATCAGGGTGTGCAGAATCTGTTCGGATAATAATTGCCAGAAACCTGGCGAAAGTTTTGCTCCATTACCATCGGAATATAATTAGCGACTTCCTTCTAGAGTAATCATGCATGTGTCATTATAATCGTGTGAAGTACTTTGAAGGGAACTGTTGTGTTTAATCACATGGAATATTGTATAATATGGTTTTCAGACCAACACCATTTATTTGTCGTGCAGATTATACAACTATTGGTATTGTTTTAACAGTAGAAAGGCTAATTAAAGTAGAGTTAAATACCCAAATTAAAACGGGTTTGATAATAATTTTATTTTTATAAATCTCTTCTGTCACTTATCGCGGTTTACACTAGATAGTTTATCCATTTTTTAAATTATTTTTTCAGCGCTAGCAATCCTTTAACACAATTAGGTATTTTAAATAAGTCCACAAAACATATTTTAATAATGTCAAAGTTTATCATATTGCAAATTATTATTTTGGCGTGAAATCACGAATTCTAATGGTCACGAAGAATATGATCGCATGCAACGATTAGAAATGAAGCATAACATTTACTTATATTTTCTCGGTTTGTGGCACTAACAATCTGTCATATTCTGTGTCTATTGTGTACATCGTCCTTCGAGGAATTTTTTTTTATTTACGAATTTTTTCTTCTTTCAGAGACATTTTAATTTTCTGATTCAGCGAACTGTTTCACAATTATTATGTTGTAGCTACCTACATAAGATACTTTTTTAATAATTTTGAGGATTTGTATATTGGTTTGTTAGCGTTGTCTCTAGGCTTATGGAGTTTGTGCCCATACTTCTTAAACGTCAAGTAGAAGAGTAAGACGTAGGTTTTTCGGGAAAAATTAAGAAAATGATTTAGTGATGAGAGTAATCTTTATTAATTGATGTAATCATTGAGTTATAAAGTTATGTCATAGTTATTCTGCTAAAACCTTTTTATAGCATTATATAAATTAAATTTAAAAATGCGAAAAATCGCTGGCAAAATATTAGTAACATTGTTGGAAGTAGTATGTACAAAATACATTTGTTTAAAAAAAGTGAAGGAAAACCCAATTTATAAATGAGGATAATATGCATGCGCGTCGCCAGGGGGGAGGGGGGGTCGTTGGTGCGAACGACCCCTCCTTCCAATCTGAAGGGGCCTCCTATTAAAGGGGGCCTCCTCCTACTGAAGGGAACCCCCTCCGCCGCCACCTGCACCACCAGCCCCACCGACGTCGAGAACGAAACTGGACCCAGCGACAACAACTACTACGACTCTTGATACTATGAGGGGTGTGAACATTTTTTTCAATGCTAATGCACACATCCGGAAATAAACGATTTTGAAGAAAACTTTAAAAGTGGATGGGATGCGGAGTCGAAGAGGAATGCAACTGCTCACTTGAATGCAATCTGTAATTTTGGATTTCTTGCTGGCATTGTGTCATTGTATCATTTCTTCCACATTTTGCGCAGCACTACGATTGGACTCCAAGGAAGATGTATAGATATTGTGAAGGCCCACCAAAATGTTACTGTAGTGATTGAAGATCTCAAAACTGCCAGGGTCAACATTGAAGAAGTGTTTGATAAAATATATAATAAACAGAGCGAATTGCCATTAAAATTGGAGTTGACCCTGGGTTTCCTAGAACACATGGAAGGCAACAACATCTCGCAAACCAACCAGCCAACTCACCATGTGAGTACTACCATCGTGCTCTCGCAATCCCTCTCCTTGATGGACTTATTTCTGAAATGAAGATGAGATTCACTTAGTTAAGCCGAAATGCAACCAAGCTGTTGCTTTTGATTTCATCAATTGTTGCTGATTCACCTGATCCAATGGTCGAGATTCCTACTATGGTCCGGATGTATGAAACTGACTTGCCCAGCCCAC
>JAUZND010029337.1:0-23282 GCA_034780555.1 Coelogynopora nodosa
GTGGGATGACTCATCAAAAAAAAATTATTTTTGCGTGGGCGGAGGGGGGGGGGTGGCGTAGATGTACTCCTTCCCTACTACTATTAACTTGTGATATATTTGAAATATCCAGACACTACCTACAAAAAAGTTAATTTTATTCAAATGAGAAGCACAGATTAGTTAATATAACGTATCAATGTAAATTATATTTATATAAATTATAATATGTTATCAATATGAAAAAAACTAATTAATGAATTGTAACTATTTTTATTGAAGTTATTTCAGTAAACTAGTGTCACCTTGGAACATTTTAATTATAACAGAAGAAATTACATCCGTATTATTTTACATTTATATGAAAATCTACATATTTATAAATATAACGTATTAATTAATAATCACTAAGCAATAAATAATCATAAAATAGTGTCTTTGAAGAAATTATCGGTGATAATTAAAAATGTACATATATGTAATATATATATCTTGGTTACTATTCTAAATCATATTTCCACAAGATTAAATATAATCTAAGATTTATAAAAAAAAAGTGTATCTGAATTATGTTCATTATGAGTTTTGTAACAATTTATACAGAAACAATTCAATATATTTTTGTGCACTTTATTTTAAAGTAACCACAATAATCACTATTATTTCACTTGATAAAAGAAAATTTTCTCGTATTATTTAATTATTATTTAAGTTAATAATTGTATTGTCATTAATTGTTCAAATGCAATATACCCGTTGCAATAAAATATATATTGGCAGTACCATCAAAAAGATACATCAGCGAATATGAGAACATGATAATGTCATCAATAACAGCATTGACATCTTTCATCATCACAGAATATGTAAAGTGAAATTTATAACATCCATCATCGGCAAAGACAAAAATTGAATTAATTTAAGATTCAAAGAGGAAAATTGAATGTTATGATCTATTAAAATTAATATATTGACAATAATTAAAATATGATATTGTTATTCAAATAAGCGATTTAAATATGTATTGTAGTTATTCATTTTTTTAAATGTTTTATATCTTGATAATATTGTTTAACACTAAAAATTGGATAAATTATAAACAATTATAGTTGCGGTTTACTGGTTTTTCATTTTATATAATAAATTGTTTAATAGTCCCTTTATTACAAATGACCAAGGCAATATCGAGTGAATTAAGATATGACCAAGGCAATATCGAGTGAATTGAGGTATGACCAAGGCAATATCAAGGTAATTAAGGTATGACCAAGGCAATATCAAGTTAATTAAGGTATGACCAAGGCAATATCAAGGTAATTAAGGTATGACCAAGGCAATATCAAGGTAATTAAGGTATGACCAAAGCAATATCAAGGTAATTAAGGTATGACCAAGTGTATATTGTAATACCCTAAATAATCTATAGATTAGAGCAAGGTGCTAATATCTGTTGGTTTGGTTTTTTTGTGTTACACAAATTTAAAAGTTGATAAAACAAATAAAAAATGAAAATTTTAATATAAAGCGAACCGTTTTAAAAGTAATTTGTTTTATTAGTAGTCTGTGAATAAATTTCACTAAAAATATATATAATAACTAAGAATCTAGGAATGTGTCAGAAATATGTCCAATGATATTCAAAATTATTTAATATTATGTTTTTATATATTTTGTTATAATATTACTAAAAGAGTATTTTGGGTAAAAAATTTGGTTTAGGATTCGCGTCATACATTTCTATGTTTTTAATGTTAAAATTTTGAAAAATAAAAACATGTTTACATTGTTTTTGTTTGCAAATTTCAAAAAACAATCGATTGCATTTTTTAAAATTTAGTTTACATATAGTCACATAAAAGTAAAGGATTTTTAGCGCATTCCCGAGAAATTTTTACTGTTGAATGAAGCATTTTAATAATACAAAATTAATGTTAAAAGTTACCTGAGAAAGAAATGCAACCCTATTTAGCCATGGTATGGCGAGGTACATCTGCCACCACCGACCAATCACACCAGCGACAAAAAATCCCAGCAAAAATGAAAGGGGAATGTTATTCTTCATGCTGTCACAGAATTTTACAATTTCTTCAAAAATCCTACAAAAAGTAAATGTATTTGGTTAGTTAGTTAGTCTATGCACAATTACATTTTGAGTAGCAGTCTTACATACATATAGCAATATATTGTATGCTTCAGTTCAAAAAAATTATGGAGATCATTTTGATGTCAAACTTTATCAGAAATTATATATATCAACGAATTAAGAATTAAAAATATACTATCATATAAAAATGTATAATAATCTATCAATAAATTATAAGTATAATTACTGTATCTTAATCATTGAGAATTATGAAACTATAATTTAATTTTTTTTCTACTAACAATTAAATTGTTTTACATTTAGATTGATCATAAAGTAAATGATGACATTTGTAAAGAATGCAGAAAGTTAGAAAATAGATTATATAATACATTTAATTATTGTTTTAATTTTTCATCATTTCAGATTCATCATTTCACAATAATGACGCACTATTTATATTACTTTTACGTACGGGCTCGTTCTTATTAGGCAAAACTTAATTAAAATATATAGTTGCTAAAATTTTCTTATAAAGGGATATTATCAAAAATATTTCCTTGATTTTTAATATATTAATATGAACGAAATCGTACTTAAAATACTAGAAAATAAAAGTCACAATAAATGAAACCTTTCAAATTTACTACTGAAGCATATTCATATTGCAGGGAGACCTAATCCCCAGCAAAGAAATATGTCTGAATTTAGTTATTAATGATAATATTGATAATTATCATTATCATTATCTGTATTGAGTACAATTGAAGGGAGAAACAAAAGAGTTAGAATTAAATTAAAGTAAACAATTACAGTTATGAATAGAAATACTACTAAAATAAAAAGTTTTAATAAGTTTTCGGAATTTCGGAAGTCTACCCTCATAGTGACAATGTCAGGAAGACAATTCCACAAATGAAAAGCAGCAATACTAAAGGGGGACTCATGTGCGCGTAATGAATGTGCCTAGACCGAAGCTGCATGTGCGCGTAATGAATGTGCCTAGACCGAAGCTGCACCGCAGCGTGAGTTGACGAAGGCTCTTTTATAAGCTCCTTCAGGTATGATAGCGCTTTACCATACAAGCAGTTCTGAACAATGCAGCATAGTTTAAACACGATTCTTTCAGGGATGGACAACCAATGAAGCTTATAGATAGTCGATGACACTGAAGATCTTCATGGAATTCGAGAAACATAACGAGCAAAGTAATTTTCCTTACATTGTAGAGACCGAATTTTTTCATAGTGATATATAGAATTGCATACATATTATTAAAAGCTATTAAAATGTTAAGAACAAAATTGGGTAATGTTATATTTACCATCAATTTGTTTAAACTTAAAGTGCACGGACTGTTTGAAAAGTAATTGCTATAAAACCTTTGTCAGATATATTTGACGCAATATTAACATGTTCAATTTACAGGGAACAATTGAAGCAAACTTCGGAAGTACAAAGTTTCTAAATATTCTGATGATTTCTCACCGTTTTTGAGGTTCGGGTAAGGTAAACCGATACACGAGGTTAAGTGTGTAGTATATTGTAACGTAGATTAAAAGATCAACCCACACGAGTTTGTATAAGCTGCCTTTCCATCTGAAACAATAAAATTGGATAGTAAATAAACCATGTAATCCTACAAATATAATTTTGTTTTTTTCTTAAATATTTAACAGTTTGAAATTGTTGTTTGTATTATCATATACGAGTATTTAATAAATAAGGCTATGCTTTTAAAATGTTATATTTGTGCTAATCGTGTAAGGTTTATTATATCAGTTATAATAAAATTATTTCGTAAAAAAACGATTGTGATAAGGTATGAAAAATAATATGTTATAAATATGAAATATATTAAAATTGTTTGAATTTTTCAGCAATTTATATTATTTGTACAAATTTATGTATTAATGTACAAATGCCGCTTCATTATATAAATAATAGAAAGATAAAAAAAGTTAAAATTGATAAATTTATGTCGCACGATGAAAATAATATGTATCAGTTAAAAAATTTTAAATAATTTATTAAAATCTAAATATATTAAATTCTTTTATATTTAAATTAATTTCGAAAAGCTAGTTCGACCTGACTATTATGGCGCTGAGTTAGATGATGCAATGATACAGTTATGAGGAGTCACGGATTTTGCCCTCCTCCCCATTAAAGATAAAAGCACGTTTCTAAAAATTTGACACCAAATAAAACTAAATATTTTATTTGAAATCTTTAACATAACGTTACATTTAATATATTACAGATTTCTAATATTTTGAGTACATTAATATATGTGGCGTGCTCAAATTGAAGAATATAACAATATGATGAAATTAATTCTCTACATTTCGTTTTTTAAATTCTTTTATTAAATAGTTTATTAGAATTCTTTATAATGACTTGTGTGACAAACAACTTCACAGCTATACTCACTCAAATTAGTTGTAGTCACTTTCTACTGAGAAAAATCTATATTACACCACTTTGTACAGGGTACTATGCTTTAATATTATAACTAACAATATATTAATTATTACCACATAATATTTACATTATAATTATTTTTGTTAATATTATATATTATAACATTATTCACACTGGTCTTTTGCAATATTATTGATTTGGCTTTGCTAAAATTGGATCTATTTTATTTCACAAAAATATTATTTGCGTTCGCTAAAAGGTTTTGAAATATTTAGTTGATCAAATCCAGATATATATAGGGTCTATATATATCTTCATTCATAGCATATAATAATGTAGTCAAAATATATAAACAAGCCCAGCAGTAACCAATAAGCAGAGTCTCGTTGTCAGCATGAGTCTGCCATCTCCGTCTATATTACATTACCTATCATGAGGAATGTTCATTCATTCCACATACTATCCATTTTGTACATCTCTTTGCATGACTACGATAATCTAGTCAGTTAATAGTTTTACTGCAATTGCAGTATCATAGCCATTAATCTGTATCATGAATATATACTATAAACATAAGAGATTTCTGTATATGATTATGACTCTTAAATGACTTTTATGGCACCAAGACTCTTATAGCGACATGCATAAATAATTAACCATCTATCTGTAATTATTATAATGTTTCGATTATAATTCGTATTACAACATCGTATTATACAAGTTCCTCAGTGTCTAATCAGAACATGTATAATCTTAAATGAGTAAAGTAGACTTCATTTTGTGTTTGAATAGATTAAAAAATATAAAGAAAGTAGATTTTGGGTTGTCACGGTTATTATGATCAATGACCTCTTTAATGCATTATTAATACATTTTTCCACCGTTTTATAAAAAATGCTAAATTTTGGTTTATAATTTTGCCAAATTCATAAATTAAAAATTATCACAGAACTATTGAATGTAACATTTTTATATTTTCTGTCATAAACTACGATGTGGACATGTCTACATTTTTTTTATTCTTTACGTTATACAAGCCATCTAGTCTTCGGTTGATTATTGATTTGTTAGTTAATCCACAGCTGCATCGACATTTGCATTGACTTGGGAGTATTGAAATATGTACAATAAATCTTACACACAAGCTGAATCTTCTGATGTGATCAGCTGTGAAACCGATAATATATAATGAATGAAAATGTCCAAAGTCTAAGTTGTTTTATGCAAATAATATTTATATATATATTAGTAATGAGTATATATTTATAATAATTAAATAATTATTTTTTAGTTTTTATTGACTTCTTTGTGACATCTTTTCAGATCGATTGACCATCTTTTCGCCAATCGTGCGCACTCCGCATAATCCTTTTTCGAAAATTATACCAACAGATCCTCCTTTGTTTTTCTACCCTATATATGTTCCATTGATGTTGCCTTTAATAAGATGTGTGTGATTTCTATATTTTCTAATAATATGTTCAGGGATTTAATTTTTCATTCCTTCATAACGTTTACTAGTGGTCTTCTTTCATTTATCTTCTTTAATATTGCATCATTAGTCCCCTTGTTTGTAAATTATTTCTTGAACAATTATATTTAAATTCACATTTCAAAGGCATTAATCCTTTCATGTTTTCTTTGTTAAATTTTTATTGTATAGCATTAATTATACAATTGGGTGATTATTACATAACACCTCATAATTCTCTTTTATACTTGATTCAAATTTTTATCTATTCTAAAATACATATTTTAACTTATTGAAATGCTACGGGTAATCTCTATAATTGTTGCTTTAATGGAACCATTTCGTACTTCTGCTATTATTTATAACATGTATTTTAATTTAATGATCGAGGATTTTCATATTCTATTTCACTTCAACATATAGGGTAGTATGTATATTTGTATCAATCGTTTTGGCTTTCTTTGCTTTTATCCACTTTACCATTTCCTTAACTTATTTCCCTGACCGAATGCAAAATCAACTGTTAGATCTTCCTTCGACACCGTTATCAATATCATAGAATATTGTAGTTCTCGCCTCAATGTTGTATCCCGGAAGTTCTTTGCCTCATCAAAATATACTCTTTTTGAACAAGATAAACAGTATAAAATGCATCCCTGTTTTACAAGTTATTCCATTTTTAAAACATTTCATTTTAAACCACCAAAATTATTCCTTTATAATTCTAACAGTAACCCGAATACAATCTCCTTAAGCTATAATGGATATCTACTTTTTCTAAAAAGTATCAATTTTGGTAAATTATAATTTGTTTTTGTTCTAAATGTTCACTTCTTTATTGCGAATACACAATGGTGCAATATAAAACAAGATAATGCAAAATTATACCTCAACTATATTCTTTAGACTAAATATTGGGATCAAACCACTCTTGGTAACCACTATAGTCTTTATACTCTACCAATTATGATAGAAAATACAAACTGTGTGATAATATCAATAATCTATCGCCCTTATCTATTTTTATTACGTACAATTTTCTTTTAGAATTATTTGAAAAAAATGCAGTGGATTTCATTTTGATGTCCCCAACATAAAGTACTGATTCTGGATCATACTATATAATATGTAAATTACATTACAAATAGGATTGTAGCAATTCTGTATTTCATAAATCCCTTTCCATGATATTTCAATTTTTACCAATCCAGCGATTTAATTTTTTTCGGTTAAGTTTGATTAATTTTCTTTTGTTTTGTTCATGTGCAGTTATTTAATTATATTATTTTGTTATAAATTTATAATTAGACTAAACAAACCCTACAGGTATGAATGTCTACTGTTTTTTAAGTAAGGTTGGAGTAAAGTTTCTGTCATATAGTTGACAAATTATTTATATAATAGTCCATGATAAGAAATTCAACTGTCATATTGAGCAGTTGTTATATCAAAGAATATAGGTTATTTTCGTGTTAGTTTTTATACTATTGTATATTAATAATTTTTATAATCGTAATTATATGTATACGCTCCGTACAAAGTAATGAACGAATTATTATAATATATGTACATATGTCTGTCATAAATGGACTTTTATGAAATGTAATATTATTATGTCTGATTAGTGGAAGACAACATATACGATGCCAGCTTGAAATAAGCAGTCGGCAAGTGTTTTAAAATGTGTGTATTCATTTTTGCTTTTATATTTCTGTTACTGGCGTTATAATCCTCGTTCTTTTCACCACTATTTATTATTTATACTATATTTCTATTTAATAAAAAATGATTATAGTTATATTTTTATTCCGTTTGTATATATGTTCGAGATATATCTAATTGTAAGCTTATCTAAATTTTTCATTTTGTACGTAAATATTTTTATTATGAAATACATGTACGCCATTTTTATTATTAAATATACTTTATTTTATGTGAATAAATTTGATTAAAATATTGGTACCATTTTATTATTATTGTTATTTCATTTCAAGACAGGTACCGAATATTAGTTAAACAAAAATATATGATGGCAAAGAAGAATATTGATCTGATCTGATCTGATTGAAAAATATTAATCTGATCAAAGCGCCTTCTATTAGTTTGACATAATATTTATATATTTATTATTTTTATTATTATTTTTTTGGTTAAAATCAAAATTTCTTTTTAATGTAATTACCCATACGAACAATACAATATTAATTTATTATTCAATATAATTTTATTACAGAAAAAAATTAAATAATTTATTGGTATTACATTACATTACATAACATTTAAAAAAAAATTATTCAATAAATTATATTTAAAAAAAAATTTAAAAGATTTTAAATTACGTAATTTTTTTAACATTATATTTAAACATATAAATTTTCCTTACGAATTTTTTGTTGTTGTAAAAATTGTCCCATATATGTACAATTCCCTGAATATAAGTGAAATGTTTTCAGAATTAGACGATTATACAATTGTTTCGTAACGTCATATAAGACGGACAATGTCTGCAAGCATGCTAGATAAATTCCCTTTGCGTGCCCCATGTCTTAATTATTTCTAATATTCAGTTATATAATTAGCCGCCATGTCGGAGATATTATATGCGGCAGGTATAGACTGTAACTAAATCAATTTTCATTTAACAAAAAAAATGTTATGTATATGAATTGAACTTGTTAAATATATAGAAGAGGTGATAAATAAGTAGAATTTAAGTGTAATCAATAAAAAAAGCAATTAATAAAATTGTTATATATGAAACTTACACAGATGTTTAAATAACTGTTTTAATATTTTAATAATAAATATTTACAATTAATTATTTATATGTATAAACTATATATCGCTAAACGGTCAAGTAGGGGTTCGCTTTAAATTATATATAAAAAAATCATATAAAAGTTAACATTTAAATAATACTACAGAATACAACAACTAGAGAGTAATTTATGTTTTTAAAACATCGCGGAGAACAATTCTTAAATAAAACACTGGAGAACCATGAAACACTTCTAATTATTTAAAACGAACCCCACAATATAATGAAATTAGTCAGATGCGGCCAATTGCAATCATGGCGCACATTATTTCAGATTTTAAAAAATATTAATAATATTATTTATATATATATATATATTGAATTAATATAAATTTTTATGTTATTAATACGTCAGACTTTAAAAAATAAATTGCACAAAACGTACATATGACGATAAAAGAATTTCAACATTTGAAAGTCGATCATCAAGACATCGTTGTCAAAGACGGAAATCATTTGTAAATAAATTATATATGTGATGCAATAAACAAAAATACATTTCAAAAAGAATTATTATAATAAATAAACTGACTAATTATGAATCGTGCACCCCATATTTAAAATACTAGTAATTATCAGTAACTTTACGAAGTTACTTAAAAAACACAAAAGTTTAAGGGATGGATCTGAAATTTTATGTAGAATCTTATCAACAGTAATTTTTATCAGTAATTAACAACAATCTTATCATCAACAATCGTATTCTGACATCTACACCGGCATTCGATATATCGTATTTTATTAAAAATACTTTAAATATAGGCCCCTAAAGAGATTTTGTTTTTTATTGAAACGATCTTCTCAAACATCAAAATAACACTCTCCAAATCTATTTGTTGGAGATCGTCTATCTCTATTTCGTCTGAAAATAAAATGTATATATGTTTTCTGGACAAATGTCTTCGAGATTACATAACATATCCATACTATGTTTTCTTCTCTTAAAACACGAAAAGCCTAGTAGAAGATCACTGTCCCACAATTCAGATTTACAAACCATTAAAATGTTCCATACTAACCATAGATTTTAATTGTCGGAAATTAATTGTTGGGACTTCTAACAGTAGTTTCCTAGCTTCATGAAAATTAAACGCCACTAATTATGTATAGCGAACAATTGTATATACCGGCAGGGCATTGTCAATACCATTTGGAGGTAATCTTTGAATTACAGGGCCAGACTAATGATATTAAATTTGCCAAATAAATAGAATATTCACTTCTTATGTAAAATTTTGCAAAATTTAAAAAAAATTGACGCATAGGGTTTCACCGGTCAGCTTCAAGTTCCTTTTGGACATCTTAAATGATTTCACGTACGCTTTTGCTTTTGTTAAAAAATTTAAGTTAGTTATATTGAATAAGTTAAGTTGATATTATTTTAAGTTACATTTGTCGATATGAAACCTTCCAAACTTATTATTGTGGAGTGATCTGTGATAAAGTCAATACTTTCGGTAATTGCCTCGAAGATCATGGTTGGATGTCAAGATGGCAGTGTGAAAAGGGAACTTCTCGGGATAATACACAGCAATATATTATCCCAGGTTTGAAACATTAAGCAATATCTCAAAAGGATTCACAAAACTGCCCAACAATGGTGAATCTTTTTTAAGTAATCGCATTTCATTTCCTTGTTATAAACAAAAACTTTATGTAAGAATTTTATCAAGGGGATTACAACGCCGAAAAGGGCGTAGTCGGGGAAAACATGAAATATTTTAATACTAACATAATTTTGATATTAAATATCCCGAAGAGATAGATATTTAGGTTTTAAATATGTTGATTTTGAGAAAACTTCATAATAAAAAGGTCCATTATAGTTATTCTTACTTTTTAAGTAATTCAACAAAACATATAGTTTATGAGAATATTTCATTATTAATGGCACATTTTGAGTGAAGAAAAAACATTGTTATAGCATTGTGTTATAAAAGGCACCGCTAAATTTTTAATTAAAAAATAAATTTGATGTACTATGATTAAATTGATGCCAAAATGCACATCTAATCTGTTCAAGACAAAAATACACAAATTCAAAAAAAATGTGAACATGTTTTTTTATTTATAAGTACATCATTAGTCCAAGAGCTCCAACATAACCCTTTGGGGGGCACGTGCCCCTGCCCCCTCCTTTTAATATTTTAATGACTTTAAATGTCAATTCTGAATGTTCGTATTAAAGCCTAACTAAATATTATTTAACTAAACACTGTCATACACACATATATTGGTAACATGGGGTTCAAATAATGTTGTTGATTCCATGAAAAAAGTCTTGCAATAGTTTGCTATGTATTTCTTATATATTTTGACACATTATTATTTTATCTATATATGCAACGAAATTGCACGCAAAGGTGAAATATTTGTATATTTAAAATAGTATTTCTTATTTGTGGTCAATTGTCGCAGCAGTCAATCAATTATAACAAACTTATCAATCAATTACTCATCAGTGTTCTTGAAGACACATAACATCGTTCAGTTTTTCATTTCATTCGTTCATTCTAGGTATTTTTCACTTCCTGGCACGAATTAAAACTGGTTTCTTCGACTGAAAGGAATCCTATATTAAATCATGCAGACTATTATTAAACTTAAGTTTTTAATCAGTACACTGAAGATATTGAAGAATTAATTATCTAGAAAACACCTCTACATAATATTTAGTTTTATAAATCAATATTCTCTGAAGTTTTTACATTTTTAACAAATATTTGCAGCTTAGAAATTTTATAAATAATAATATTAATTTGTTTATAAATAATATCGTACACCAGCGAAAATATTCTATTAAAGCATTATCAACGGATCCATTAATAGAGTTTATTACTAGAGTATATTTACTTATAACCAAACAACAATTTTTTTAAAACTGCAAAGCGAAAAAAAGTAGTGGTATCATTTACTAAAAGGTTACTAAGCGAGACTATAAAATGAGTGCGAAACAAAAGTAATATACGAATTTGCTGTAAAAGTATTATTGCACACTACAAATATTTAATCGAACTTTACGCAATAACAATAACACTAACATAATTATAATTATAATATTTCTCTTTGTTAGATAAAAAAAATATTTGAACCATACTTAGCCTTGTTTAATAAGTTATCATATACATTTTCAGGGACGTGCGCACCACACCACTCCTCAAAAAGTGGCGCCTAATTTTTTATACTAAAAAATATTTTTTAACCCATAGTAAAAATTTATAATATCTCTAAAAATACACAGTAATATCTGCATAGATAACGGGGTCAAGGGTAAATTACAAACCACTTTTTTAGCATCAATTAAAAAAAAAATTAATAGGTAATACATTTAAAATTAAAACCAAAATATTATAATTTCTAAAATAGGCGCCGCCTAAATTACTTTCTTATATAGGAATATAAAATTCAATATAAAAAATGTGAATTATTATTTAAAAATAGGCGACGATATGAATATCTTAGTGTTATATTTATATTATTCTTACTATAAAGCCTAAATTACTTTCCTTTATTTGGATTAACTGTCCATTGCAACTACATTATTGAACTTTGATGCCTACATATATGATATGAAATTATTAAATTTGTTTAAACTGGTAACGTGATAAAGTTTTAGTGATTTATTTTAAGTTTTGAATTTCAAAATAATTTTATCTTCCAAGTCGTTTAGTCGAAACTAACCGACAAAAGATAAAATCTATTATAAAACCTACTATGTTTTGTGGACAGTTTGGATTGCTATTGAGAGGCAAGGATGACAGTGGCTTTACATTAGATGAACATCAAAGTGGTGTATTTAATGGTTTACTGCAGCTTCTTTATTTCCTTTTTTTAATACGGCATTCTCGTCATCACCTCTCACAATGTGAAGAATACAAGTCTCCCGCCATGCCTATATACCGAAATGCCCTCCACAGCAGACCTGTGTCATTAACTTGACTTACTATTTGAGAAGCAGTTAAGCAAAGGTAGACACCCGCACCCATTGCAGAGGGCAAAGCAGCCACAGCAAGAGATGCCATGCGCAGACAGATGTTCATCCTAACGGATTGCTGAGACGTACCACAACGGGCACTGTCCATGAGCTTCTCTGGAAAACCGCTGAATTTAATCATGTAGGGTGGCCTGGTCGGGATTTGAACTAGGGACCTTCGGTACTAGAGGCAAGCAAGTTACCTCTATGCAACCGCGGCCGCAGCTTCTGGCGTCGTCTGTTGAAAATGTACTTGAAAAACATATACTAATTGTAAAAAAAGAATGCAGCTTACATCTCTCCCAAGTCTCAAAATGCGTTACTTGATTGTATACCATTAGAAATTGAAGACATGATTCTACTAGAAGTAAACGAACAACCATCGGGACATTATTACTGTGTCATGGCTGACGAAGTTACCGATGTTGCAAACTGGGAGCAACTAGGTACAGCAATTCGTTACCTGAAAAACAATATTCCAATTGAACGTTTATTGTCATTCGGAAAATGTACTTTAATTACCGGAGAAGCTATTGCCAACTTGTTTATGGACACCCTGGTAAAAAAGGCTTAAAATTTACAATATCCGAGGTCAGAATTATGATGGTGCCGCAAACATGGCAGGTTCAGCAAAGGGCTGTGCTGCACGTATTAGTGAAAGCAACGAAAAAGCTGCATATATATCCATGTGCAAGCAACGATTTGAATTAAACCTTATGTCATTCTTCACAGGTAAAACCAGAATACATTATGATGCTTAACTCGACTAAACTGGGTTTTTTTCAATAGCTCTCCGAAACGAACTCGATTTATTGAACATCATGTTGAATTGCACAAGGCAAAGTTCGACAAACCAAGCACAAATCAAAGATAAAAACGTTTTGCAAAACACGCTGGGTACAGAAACATCACGTATTTGAAGATGTCCATGATCTTTTTGAGATAATTGTGGATTTTTTGGATAGCATTACAAGGACATTAGGGTGGGATAGTGCGACTGTTAGGGATGCTAGCGGTCTAATAAACACTATATTACATCATATTCCTTTCGTGCAGCTTTCGAGACTGTCAGATTCTTTTCTGGATACACAAAGCCACTGTCACTGTCCCCTTCAGGGAGAATCCATGGATGTATTGACTCTCTACTCTTAAGTATCCCAGGTGACAGCAACGCTGTAACATATTCGGGAAAATACAATCGAAGAACAATTTCAGATGGTGTTTGCTCAGATGCTGAACAAGGCTGATCTAGTAAATGTTGAATTGACTGTACCTCGATCATGTAAAAACAGACCCTTCGTGAAAATCATCCCCATAATTCATGTGAGGAGTTCTACAGAGTCAGTATATTCATTCTATGCCTTGACAACATAGTCAGCGGGCTCGAACACCGTTTTAGCAAACTCGTTCAATAGATATTCATAAAATGAAGATTTATTACGATTAAGTCCTGCCATCTCTTTTGACATTAGTGTAATATTAGATTCCTGGAAGTTGATGTGGGCAAATAAAACACAAAAACCACGCAGCATTACAGATACTCTTCAGAATACAAATTCAAACCCAAAGGTGTTTCCAAATGTGATCCACATTCTCAGGAGTCTACTTCTATTACCTGTGACTTCTTGCACAGTTGAACGAGCAAAGTCTGCTCTGAAATTTGTTAAATATAGTCGAAGAAACCGCACAGACAATGACCGACTTAATTCACTCCTTCTTTTGTTTGTGCATACGGATCTTCTAAAAAAAATAAACATTGACAATGTGGTTTCTCACTTTCTAAAATATATCCTAGGCGAATGTGTCTCTTGCATATTTTTTACGATTAAACGTGCACAATTCTTGTTCTCATTTTATGTATGTATGTATGTATGTATATTTTTCACGCACTTGATACTTATACCATAATATAACATACATATATATATACATGTATATGCATATTTGTTATATTTATGATATTTTTTAAATACTCTTTATAATAAAAACATTCAAATAATTACAATTACAACAGGCATATTGCTTTGGTATATAGTTCCAAAAATTATTGAAATGATTTTTCTACTTTTTAATATTATTACGATAATTTTATTTTTTTATATGTGACGCCTAATTTTTCTCCAGCGCCCCCCTTGTTAATTTCTTGGCACGCTTATTTTTGTAAAAAGAATTTAAAATACTAAAAAATGAAGCATATTGTCAGTCTATTAATTTTGTTCATCATTTTTTCGTTATTTGTTCTGCACGTAATCTTGGAGTTCTTTTTGATGCACCTAGCTCTATCGTTCAACGGCCATATTACAGATGTTTGTAAATTTTGTTATTATTGGATACGACAAATTAAAAGTACCAATGGAATGTATAAAACATCTTGTGATTTCTTTAATTTTATCCCGATTAGATTTTTGCAATGTTAATATTCAAGCAAAAATTAAACAAAAAATTTCATTCAAATGATGGCTTTCGAACAATATTTATTAATATCAAAATCACAATTCTGTATTTAATAGTATTCTATTTGTTTAAAATATTTCAGTACAGAAAATTGAAAATCATAAGTTCTAATTTATAATCCATATAATATATTACAATATTTTAAAATTTTAAAAATCCGATATTTGAATTAATTATAATAAATAATGAAACAAACTTTTATAAATATTAAGTGTCAAAAATACATAATAAATAACATAAAATCAGAAACATAAATTTTGATAATCTAGCGAATTTATTTAATTATTATTTTTTATTTATATTTTTAATAGCACAAAGGTCAAATTTATTCTAATCAAACATGCGCGGTGCAGAACTTTTGCAGTGTTGTTATGTTAATTGTTAGTATGGCCTGAAATCTACTTTAGATTACTTTAACTTTATTTTTAGAAACCGGCCTTTTTAATTTTAACCATCGCATTTTATATTTAATACTAGCATACTTGTCAGACTCTTATATAAGACATAACTTTTTGCTAGAGGATTAATTGGTATTATTTAATGCTGGTTTTTACATAGATACCAGATTTTCATTATGATTTTTTTATATTTAACACAGAAATAGATACTTTGATAATATCTTTCAAAGTTATTAACTAATCTTTAAACTGAAAAATAGTTTTATTGGAGTATTACGAATTAGTGTTTAAATATAGAATTTACTTACCGTATAAAAAGTTTAATTATACAGAATAGTCCTTGTCCATCCGATATGTCATTCGCATATGAAATTGTCATAATTTCAATGAAATATAACCAACGCTAAACTAATCAAAATAATGACGACATCCAAATCTTGACAAATTTTAAAAATACGTTATTGTTATCATAAAAGCTTTATATAGGTATATATATATAATATGAAAACACGTTTATCGATATCATAAGGAAACTGCGCAAACAATATTTTTTACTTTCGGTGTAGCGCCATCTCATCTAGTTTACTGTGACTTTGCAATAATCTAATTGGTCAACAGAAACGTGTATGTTTATCCATTTTTATTTTATTTATATTCTAAATTTTTCCTGATGTTAATAAACAGTTATAACTGTAAGCAGAAATTATAGTTTCCAACAATTTTTTAAAAGTTTATTTTAATGTTATGCTATAAATTAGAACATCATTAAATAGTAATTACTGTTTTCAAATGACATCTCGCCTATAAAATCAATTCAGCATACATATGAACATATATTCATATACTGTTAAGTACTGAATATATTACAAAACTAAATTAAATAATTACATTTTTAATTGACCAAAACATAAATGTGTCTATATAACCAAAGTTATATACACTCAAAGCACATAAATATCCAAAGAACAAAAGTATTTAAGTAAGCAAATATTAAAATTAAATGAATAATATACATAACAATAAATAATAATAATAATAATAATATATATATATATGCAAAAGTTAAAGTTAAAGTTAAAGTTAAATATCCACACAGTAACAGTCATAACCGTTAAATAAATGTAAGATTATGAAAATTCAACTTAAAATTATATTGTGATTGGGATAAAATATGAAAATCAGTAAAAAAATATTTATTGTAAAAATGTATAAAAATTATAAATTATCGCAATATACAATTCTAAATAGCAAACATATTTTTATTTTAAAAGAATATTTTAATATTTTCTATTTGTTAAGGAGATTATTGAGCGAGTAGTTTTTATTTTCAAAAGCACGCTATCTTTTTATGTATTAAGTGGTTTTAGCCTGATCCAGAAAGGGATTTCAGTGCTGAACCTAAAGCAAGCTATCCAGTTTTTAATGGATTAATTATAATTATCTGGAATGCTCTTAGAATGACTTTATCGATAGTAGAAAATATTGAACTGGCAACTTGTATTTATTAAATAAATTGAAACAATGTAACGAATTGAAACAACGTATTGTTCATGATTATGATGATTACAAGATTTGAATTTAATTTAAAAATAAGCAATTAAGTCAAATTTTAAAAAAGAAAACTACATTAAAGAAGTCCCAATCAAGTTCATTTGTTTTTAAAATGTTGGCATACTATTAAATCATATTTGACAATTAATATTCTTTATATCATAGTGTGGGATAAGATTTACTGAGGAAAAGTTCAGAACAATCCCAAAGTTCCATTCCTCAATTATTGAAAAAACTATATTTGTAGAATATTTAAAATGCTAACAATATATTATTTTTTTATTAAAATTATTGAAATGAATGTATTTGTTACATGTATTAATATTTACAATTGTTAATAATTGTTATACTTCTTGTTGAGATTGATTTTGTATATCTAAAATTTAACTAAGTCTATATGTAATAATATAATAATATATAGTTATCCGTCCATCTATACAAAGTACATTCAGAGTGCAGTCGACAATACACAAGCGAATTAGTTATTACAGATAAACAGGAAAAAAGTTCCGGTTTTCAATAACCGCTTGAACGTTTTAAAATAAGATCATTTCTGCATGCTGAGGACACAGAGAGTTCCAAGCGGCAGGTACAACAAGGCAGAAGGCTCCATGAGTGGCTGGTGCAGACGTAACGCTAACTGTTAGCGCAGGTGAAGCGATTACAAAGATGACGAGGTTTGCTGAAGGAGATTCTGGAGGTACACTGTTGCAGTACCTTATATACAATTAAAGTTAAGCAGTTGAGTTTAAAATTGATGCGCTTACGGACTGGAAGCCAGTGTAGTTCTCGAAGTATGGAACTGATTCCATGACTGTATCGAGGGAGCTTCTTCACAACTCAAGCACAACAGTCCTGTATGTTCTGAAGGCCCTACTCGGGGGAAACTTTGCACCCACTGAGGATAGAATTGCAATAGTCAAGCTTTGTAAACACAAATGCACAAATAACAAATAACCATTATGACGACAATGTTCAGCGAGAAATAAACTAATGGGGCAAAAGTTACATAAGAAATGGAATTAGCTCTGACAAACAGTGCGGATGTGAGCATCCAACTGAAGTGAGCTATCCAAGGTGACACCGAGAGTCTTTACAGTTGGAGATGGATTTACAGATTTGCTACGGATGTTCAGGTGGAAAATCTGAAGAGTGTTAACACGAGGCCGTGAATCAGCTATAAAAAATGCAGTGTTGTCAGTGTTTAGCTTTTAAGTCTATTGGAATTTAACCAATCCGAAAGATTATATAAGCAGTCTTCATGTTGACTCATGTTTGTAGAGGCATTACGACCATTAAAAGATATGTAAATTTATGTGTTATCAGCATAAATCTGATGGTGAAGATCATGTACCTATATATATATATATATATTGTATATCACTAAATTACATCACATAATTTACTGATGTACATATCGTTTACATCACATTTCTGAAGGAAATTGATATGTCAATATGCTATTCTTACGAGGTCATTTACATCATAAACGGTTTTATTCTGTTATAAATATTATTATTATTATCATAGATTATAGTTCAGTTCATTATATACAACGAGAAACCAGTCGCTTCGATGACATAACGTTATGTGATAATATGGGCAAATGTATCTATTTATTATTTACAAACGATTCCCGAGCTTTTTATAAGTTCAAGTAGTTTCCCATAATGCAAATAGTTTGTTTATTTAAATATACCTAGAAAAAATGTCCTTATATAAATTACTGAGTTAGTATTTCAGTTTCAGATAAATATGTTTAATCAATATTAAATAGTAGGGCCTATTACATTAATCTAATAAATTGACAGAACAGCAGTATAAGGGACCGATATAATTTACAATCGTTTCCGTTTGAATAAAATTTTTAAATCTGCATTAACTTCATACATTGTAAAGCGATAGAGTAGTTTTATTACATTATACTTGTAACTGATTGAAACTGTCAAAGAAAAGGACAAATCACGACTCAGTAAATAAATTTAAAAACATGTAAATTTTTGGACATAATATGTTATATTCATGTGCAGCAAATAGAATATTATACATAAACATATTTTTTTAATATATTATAGTGTCGTGTTTTTTAGACATTTCTTTGCAATTTCTAGCGAAATGCTGCTGAGGGAATCAAAGCTATATATTCAATAGGCCTAGTTCAGTTTCTTTTTAAGGATATAATTAAGTGGGATACAAAATCCCATAAAAAATTTTTGTTTTCACCAATTTCACATTAAGCTATTCGGTGTGATGTATACATATTTCGATTTTTTATTCGTCTCAAAAACAATTCACTACTTCTTTAATACAAACATTTGATGGTGATGCAATCTTTTTTTTCGGCCGAATTCAACTACTTGAAAGCAGAAAAGGGGGGATGGGATTGCCTTTTTGTTTTTTCATCATAAGGCCGGCAAGCAATAAGTGAGAGAGAAGTAACTATCAAACCAAGTTTTTAATAAATCCGGCAAAAACTCATAGGAGAACATACATTCCGTAAATGGAAAGAAACAAATAAAGTACGATTTAATAATTTACCTACATACTTATATGTTGCATTCAGAACTGAAAATACATCAATATCTGGTTTATTGATTTAAATAATATGTCTTAATTGGAGACAGAAAAGTTGGCATTTTGTCGACTAAACAATTCTTATTACGTACTAAAAAACCCACAAGATATGAGTATATTGTAAGTAAATAATTACTTCAAAGCATATCAGTATACTTTTTACCCTTTTAGATAATATACATAATCGACAAATTGTATACTGTATTTGATGTTCGTGAATAAAATGCAAATGAAACAATTTTCTTCCTAAATAGACAAAAAATGACGCCATTATTGCCATGACATTGAAATAATCCTAACTATACGTTCTTCAATATGACTAAGATGTGCGGGATATATGCATAATTATAAATTCTACTAATTTTATTAATATCATATAATAAACATATGAAAAGTGTAAAACAGAATATAAATGTTATCGTTTGGGCCATCTTAGCTCAAAACAAGTTTAAAAAAGAGAAGTAGCAAACTTTACGAGATTGACAGTTTTTAAATTTAAATGTAGATCCACAATACTCATAGGTATATTTCTAAAACCAACAAGTCTATTAACTTTTTTTATTAACACATTTTATTGGTTTTACAATAATCCGATACATTTATTTATGTATCAATAATTCAACAATGAAGTGCTATAAAATAATATGTTATTTACAATAATGTCGGATTCAGGAGGTAATTCTATATGCGTGCTAAGGTATCGAAAATAATATTTAGATTCTCTGTTATCTATTATCGAATTTACTAAATGTTGATAGAGATATCCAAATTGAAGATGTAACTTTTGAAAATATGTAAATATTTACCATTAGTCACGAAACCAAGCTGATACATTCTTTCTTGTAATTTTATTATACAAGTCCTGCACCATGCAATAAATGTGGCGTTTCTCTGAGCCCCATTACTGAAATTTTAATTATTATTTTTTATCGGAAATATTCCACTAGGTAAGGAAATAACAATTGTTAGTGAAGATTTTCGAGTAGTTATTACTCTAGCCTGATATATTCTCTCATTGTTTATCAATTTTTGTTCCACACTAAAAATTTTGTGGAATTCAATAATTATTGTTACCAACCATCTAACCGTCATTATAAGACAATTCAAATTACGTCATAATTTTACAAAAAAATTGTCATAGTCACTTTATTGTAAAATGAAACTTATATTTTGTATTATACAAAATCTCCTTTCGTCATATTTATTTCAATTATAGAAGTTTGACAAGATTGAAAGAAGTAGTAAACAATTCTGTGTTATCTATTGTACATATGTCTATGATGTCAATATGACGTTAATATGTTAATTGTTATACTCAAATACATATATATTTATGTTTTAATTAGAGCCCAACTTAATAGTATTCCCACGTAATATGAAACCAACATCTTAGACTATAAAATGTAATTATAAGTTGTTTTGTATATTGAGAAGGATTTAATAATGATTACGTTATCAATAAATTGAAAATATGATAAATCGCATATGATATCGTTTTATACCTCATATAAGTAGTATAGAAAAAACAACGAGGTCTATAATTATTTCAAGAATATAGAGAAAGAGAAACGGAAACGGAAACCGAAACTAAAAATAAAATGTATATAACTAGGTATTGTTGAGAGGGAATTCATTTCTCTTTCTTTTTCTTTTACTGCTGCCAAACTTTTACTCTACTCTGCTCGTGTGCACCATGAATTGCTTATATTAATTTGGACAACACGGATTCTAACTAATATTAATTTCAGTGCATGTATAATTAATTAAACTATCGATAGAGCTCACACATGGTTTACTTGCTGGATGATGATGGTTATGACATTTACCTGTCAATGGAGGTGTTCGAGACGAAGTGTGAATACCTCGATAGGAAACGAACATTAATGTAATACAATTCATGCTTGCATTTAATTTCTATCAACACAAACTGACAGCTTAGCTTGCTGTCACGTTAAAAGAAAGTGTGTAAAAATTAGATGAGTGTTAAATGAGTAACACATATGATTCAGAATTAAGTTTATTTCAGGGTTCTCATAATGGTTTTTAAAAGCTTTGGAATATTTCAGATCTGTATTGAAATCAAGTAGGCTACAAGTTGTTACACAATTATCTTCAGTTAGTAGGGAATCTATAGGCACTATAAGTATTGTTTTAGTAAAAGTCATCATTATCTCAATTTAGAGGATGGATTAATTGTAATAATTGATTCTATTAAAAATAGCATAAACTTAGACTATCTCCAGTAGTTGTGTCGAGTCCAATAGTAACTAGATAATTGTTCAATTATAAAAAATAATATATGCACCAACTTCATATTTAATGTAAACGTAAATCATGAGTGATGAGGTCACCAAATATTCTGTCTCCATTATAACGACACAGTGGTGAAGGCGGAGATTCAATAAACTTAAAGTCTATAAGAGCGCTTCTCATTTCATTGATCTTTAACATTGTCAAGATAGATTTAATTAGAATTTTTCTAAACCATTATTATTATATAAATATATTTAGTTTTCAAATTTGTTTGTACCCCTCCGAAAAAGCTAGAAAATTAATTTTATTAGTTGCAATTCGTGTATTTAAATTATTTAAAAAATCATAATAAGAATGCGTACAATAATTTCTATATATAGTGTCATTACGTACATATTTTATAAAATAAAATTTTTATATGTATATGCATAAATTAAATTAGGTGCAGTAGAACAAACAATTAATTATGGAAATAAATTTTCAATATGACGAAGAACATATTTAATTTTGTATTCTTTGATATTTACTGAACAATTTGAATTAACATTAATTTTGTGTGCATTTTTATGTCTAGGAACGCGTATCACTTGCTAATGTTTATTAAAAAATACCATATTATTATAATTACAGTAGAAACGTGATATCACACTTGTTGCTATTTTACTATCTTGTGATAAATTGTAACTAATGTACAATCCTCTTTCAGCCTTTCAAGCGTGACGTTATTTTAAGACAGTCCCTACTGTGAGTTTCATTTCAAACTATTTAAAATTGTATTTCTATTTATCATAAAACATTGTTTAAATAACGTGTAAACTTAATTTTTACGCGTTATACGTTTTTGTTGTTTTGGTTGAAAACAGCAGTTAAGCTCGTGTTAAAATTATTGTCTAAAAAGACAAATACTAACTTTGTCTATTTTTAGTAAATGTGTGCATAGTTATTTTCGAAATGAGTAGCCCAATTCAGGTACCGGCATTTTTAATCAAACTGAAGGCTCTTGTTGATGATGAAGAAACTGAGGAGTTTATTGCATGGGATATGGTATGTTCCATTTGTTGTAATATTTTGTGTTGTCTCAATTATATAGATTTTAAAAGCCACCAATCCTATTTATTCGCACTATTAATAATCGTTGTGTTAGTTAAAAGTGCATAATTAAGTAACAATAAATATTTTAATACAGCATATTTATTATATCATAAATTCTATTCATCGAAAAAAATATTTTTATTCATCGAAAATATATTCAAATAAAATTATAAAATTGAATGGAGTCTAATAAATTCGAAATATGATTCAAG
>JAUZND010029348.1:0-23281 GCA_034780555.1 Coelogynopora nodosa
AGCTGTCTGCCAGGGAGAGCTAAGGTACACTGCTGGTATCCGAACCCGCTACCTTCACACTAAATTTCCAGCGCCTTAACCGACTGGGCTACCTCTCCCACTGGTGCACTCAAACGTGTCAAAACTTATATACGTCTGAATCAGCCGTTGTCTGAAACAACAATGGCTGAATCATTTAATGGTCTTGAATGTGTATAAGGAAAAGGTGGACATTTTTGATATTGACAATATTATTAAAGAATTTATAAGCCGATCCGAACATCGATTACATTATTTTGATCGATCATAATATAGAAATAAATAACTTAGTATTATATTATTGTGACTAACTTTACTTGTACATGTAAAAAATATGACATATGATATACTGTTTTTTACCAAATATTAACCATATCAGCTATATATATACGAATATATACAATGTATACATAAATATAGATATACCCACATAATATACAAAATACATATGTACCAATTACATATTTAGACATTTTAGTTAAAAGAGCATATATTCGTCTATTTATATCTAATGTATTTTTTTAAATGTGCCCTTTTGAAAAATGTCGCTACAACTTTCAGACCGTAGCGAGGCCCCTGATTTGTACTTGAAAACTATTATCAATTTTGTTTAAAGCTTCATTTTGTGGAGTGCACTTGTAGGTGTCGCAAAAGGGATGGAATCCAAATATATTTTTTGAAAATAATTTACTCTACAAAATGAAGCTTTGAACAAAGTTATAACAGTTTTCAAGTATACTAATGCAAAGACAATATAGTTTATCCAATAATTCAAAATTTTTTCCATCTGTCAATGTAGTATACTTCTATAAAATTCTAATATATAAACATTGCATTGGGTTTCGTTACTTTAGGGAAGTTTAACGTATTTTTATCATCTTTTAAATTAATCAATTATGAGCGATACATAAAAGTAATTTTTTTAAACAATTTATTAAGTTAATGATATATAACTAATTAATTAAGCATGAACTGATTGATAATTGTGGACATCATTTTAAAAATAAACAGTATTACACTATACGTAGGCCTATTGATGCAAGTTCAGTGTTATAGGCTATGTGGATTTAAAAATAACTTTTATAATACCTTTTCTATAGTTTATATATTATTATCAGCTTTCTAGCCCTATGCGAGTGCAAATTTATTGATTTTATTACAGTATATAACGAACATTGTGCTGGTTTCCCAATAGCATATACCTATTTTTTTGGCTTATTTCTTTGTACATAAAGGAAAAGTCTTTCCCTGACATTTTTACTCCCTCTGGACTAACAAAAATTATATTTATAAAAAAAATTACGATTTGATGATGACGACAATGACGACTACATTTGCTGCAGGAATGCATAAAAACAGAGGAAATTTGTGTGGCAGAAATTATCTGGATATATCAGAACTTTAAAAATAGTAAAATACTAGAGAGTTACCCCATTGATGCTCGACTTTTTTTCTTCTTATTGTTACTACCTATTAGAATTGCGAATTATTTTGGTTAAAAACCAATTAAATCGGTCATGTCAAATTTATATGAGAGCCAATAAAAATAATTAATTAGCAGTTCAATTTTATTATAACTAAATGATTTTCAAAATTGTTGACCGTTTTCCGCATTCTAACAAGTTCCAATGAACGTTGTGAACTTACATTTTGGGAATCATATAATAAATCGATATACTGAATTTGGTGATCTTTGTGATCTTTGCTTCATTAAATAAAAAATGCATATTTTGACATATCTTTATTAAGTTACTAATTTTGTTGTTGTGTCACTCCAAGTTCTGATTTTTTAATATTATAAAGCAAAGTTTTTTCATTAAAGGTAGTTATATGTAACTACTTATAATACAGCCAATTATCTAAACTACATAAATAATATATTATGATAGTGACAAAATTACAAATTTTTTAGAGACCTCATTGACTGATTTGTCAAAAAAACACTAAAATTCTATGAACAATAACGAACGGAGGTATCTTTCGACGACGTTGAAGTTTTGTCTTAGGGTCGATTTTCGACACCGCTATAATTAATTGATAAATAAAATTTCGCTATCATTACATATCGTTAAACATTTGTTATAAAATGGAACTAATTATTTTTATAAAATTATAGTTTATTATTAAAATTATCCTACATAAAAATGGTTGTAAACATATCTTATATGATGTTGATGTTAATATCGGAACAAAAACCTTAGGTATTCTAAATATAGTTATGTTATAGTTCTGCATAAGGATATATATATAGTCCTAATCAATGTGTTAATTCGGATACAAACATTTCCAAATTGAGATCGTTTGACAAAAAGATATTATTACCCATGAGTAAGAATATCAAAACTAAAAAGATAGATCGTTTTTTATGATAAAATCTTCATTAAACAGGATATAATACAACTTTGTATTATTACTTATATTAATTCTTCGATGTTAACAGTGGAAAAACAAATTTGAAGCTGCTTATTTTTCAATGTATTCCCTCTCACTTCTCAGCTGAGCTTAGCTGTTATTCTAAGTATTGATCGTCAGTTTCGTCAAAGCCCAATAAGATTAATGAAGCAAACGAGTGATTTCATTTGGCAATCTTGCTTCTATAACCTCCCGTTTCTTTTTCTTTCAAGAGGCATTTGACTGATAGGAGACGAAATTATGCAAAATAGGAAAATAATATATATAATTTTATGTAAAAGATGCATCATGTCTGATTGAAAAAAATAGGACAATGACATCGCCATGTGTATCATACTAATTCTTGTATTTGCAGTATCGACCACGTCGAGTTCTGTAGACAAGACAACATCTTCTATGATTCCCGACATGGAACCAGTGAAAACAACAGCAGCCATCGTGCCAATAAAAGCAGCTCAGCATTCAAGTTCTAAGCTTCAAAGACATCGCTACAGAAGCCCCTTTTCTCGAATCCCAGTTGATCCCAAGCCTAATTTGGTAGTGTTTCCATTATTCGCATTTCTAATATTTCTTCTTTATTTTGCGTTTCGCTGCTGTAAATCAATTTCAGAAAACGTCGCTGATTATGAAGAAAAGATTGAATGGATTTTTGATAATGTTGGTGAAAGGGAGAATTTTGTAGACCTACATTTAGATCGAGAACAAAAAGAAGTGGAAAAAACATTACAAATACAGCAGCAAGTGAGCTCCTCATCAATGTCCAAACGGAAATCTAAACTGATGGCTTCCCGATTTCAAAAATCTCGTAGCCGAGGAACGCGACTATCGTTGTTGCCATCTGCTCCGGATTATATGTCTTCAAGATCCATACAACCAGTCATTCAAGATGTCTCAAATATAGACAATGCATCCAAATTAAAAGTTCGCAACTGGATGGACCGAGATCTTCATTTGAACAGAAAACGAATCGACTCACCCGGACCACCTTCGAATAACTCGCCGCAACCAAAACTCTGCTACTCATCATCACCCTCGAAATCCCAGTCCACTCATAGTTTCTCTCATAAGCGAGCCTACTCAATGCGCCATTTTGCCTTCTCCAACACTAAACTGAATGAAAGCCCTGAAAATAGCAATCACTCGCCGCTTATTCGTATCACCGAGATGTCCGGTCATGATTTACTCCTCCCCTTGCAGCGTCACTTAATGTCAGATGACGCATGTCCCGTGGCCAGTTGCCCGTGCACTCCAAGTGGCCGACACTTGTCTTCTGAAGCCTTCGATCCTCTGTTGTTAAGCCGAACACTTCAGAGACTAAAGTGTGAACCTGAAAGTCACAAATCCGGAACACTACATTCTGCTAGCTCGGATATTGACTTTCTGGAACCAGCAGAGTCAGTTGCGGTTTACAGTTGCCATCCTACTTCATCTAATACTCAGTCGCCCTTGAGTGCCACGGAGCCTCTGTTTATTGGTGGGATGGAAATGATAAAAACATGGAACTACACTCACAATGAAAAGGAAGGCAACACTTTTCATATTGTACATGTAGAAAAAAAATAACGTTTTCGATATGATATCGATCGATAATTTCTAATTAGTATTGGATGCGTATTCTTAGAACCTATAAGTACTCATTATATTTGATTTAAACTGCTATACTGTATATCTAAGTGTCTTTATTGTATATAATCATAGTAGTAGTTTAGGCCAATCACTAAGAACAATTTATATTGCTTCAATAGATAAATATTATATTGTACATTATACATAATGCATTAAAAAAATCAATACGAAATAGGACATTTATAAGTGTACAAATCATTTATCAAAAACATAATATTTATACATTTTTTTCATTGAAACACATGAATGTATCTTGACATATTAAATTTAAATATCATTTTATTTCATTCGATTTAGTTAAAATTAATGGCTAATGGCTATATATAATAGCTAGTATTGTATTATATATGTGACGTATTCAGCGGTAAATACTTTATAACGCTTTATTAATTGAACTTCCTATTTATAATAATAATATTAAAAAACAATTAAGACAATAATATGTATCGTCAATTTTGTTACCATTCTTACTATAAAATACTCCAGATGAATTAATATATTTTTATAGGAAAATATTTTTTTAAATCACTTCTTTGAAATACAGTATGACGCTGTTTATAAATGTGTAACTTATTTTTAAACCTTTTGAAATTAAAAATACATCTTTTAGTCACTTATTCGTTACAAATGGTTTTGTCCAATTCTTTAAATTCCTGGTTAAGTTTCTAATAAACTACATTATATCTTTCTATCATCAAATTTTGGAATATTGTTAAAATGATGTATAAAAAACAGAACTAATATTGCTAGAATTAAAATTTACCTTTTTTTATAGTTAAAACACAATTGATCACTTCGGTCACGTTTTTTTAAAATTTTTTGCACAACTTAAATTTTATATAAGTACAATTTTTTAAATTAATTAAAACGGGTATAAAAATGATTTATCATTGTAAAGGAATTACAAACAGGTTTAAATCAAGTGATTTTAAAATTTCAGTTTACTATGCAGTTTTCTGGCATATTTTTTCAGACTAATTACGAATATACTCCTTGAAAGGACAGCAATCTGTTAAAGAGACGTTTTGTCAGTGGTTTCGATTTTGATAAATTTTATATAAGTACCTACCATTTTTATCAAATTCGAAACCACTAACAAAACGTCTCTTTAACAGATTGCTGTCCTTTCAAGGAGTATATTCGTAATTAGTCTGAAAAAATATGCCAAAAAACTGCATAGTAAACTGAAATTTTAAAATCACTTGATAAACCTGTTTGTGATTCCTTTCCAATGATAAATTATTTATATACCCGTTTTAATTAATTTAAAAGCAACACTTTTCTAAAGTTTTCTGTTTTGATTATATTGGTAATATCCATGTTATAAAATGCATATGTGTATCTGTACTATATATTGGTACATACACTACACAGATTTGGGCCGATTTTTTTTTGCTATACATGGTTTTATTAATATAATTACCTGAAGGATAGTGCATTATATAATTGATTGCAAATTGAGTGCAAATAATTGAGTTGCAAATAATGCATAATTTTCATTTGAATAATAATAATAAATAATTTTTAAATTTAGGGCAAACTTATATGGCAAATATCAGTACTCTTTCCGTCTCGTCCGATGAAATGAGTCAGAAAAATAAGTACGATTACATCACCATATCATCCGGTGTTTTATGCAAGAACAGATGAGCTATATTTACACATCGTTACGGAGCTATATAGTTAATATACAATGCAGAACACATTCGAGTGATTAAAATTAAATAATTATTTAAGTGTAATTAATAACGGACCGCTTTGGCTGTGAATATGATTACAATACTTTTCAATTGTTTCCGAAATAACATAGGATATTAATTATTCATGGATAATGTGTTATATGAGTGTCCACGAATTAATACCGGATGCCCCATTTTCGTTCATGTAACACTTTGTTTCATACTACTCCAATTGTAGTGATAATAGTTTTGTTTTATTAAATTATAATTTATTTAACAAAATGTCAACACATATAAAATGGATCTCTCTGATATAATTTTTTTTGACTGTACATAAATTCCATAAATATTTATATAATTCCTTAAAAAACAATTAATTGTTATATGTGATACATGGAATAAATTGGTTAATACTCTATAATTGCTGTTTATATTAAATGATATGTTCATATTTTTTGTTTTAGAACTATATGTTTTGAAGCTAAAATTTATATTATTCAATTCCATCAATATCAGTATAACTATATGTAATATTTACGACTTGAAACTTTTAGCAAAAGTTTATTTATTTACATGAATTTTCAAGGGAGTGTGCAATTTGTTTACAACACGCGGAATTCAAATATAATCTTGCCGCTTGATTGTATGGATGTGGCGTCGATATTTTTATTTTTGAATAGCTGTCAATAATTAAAACTATATGCCAGATTAGAAGCATGTATTTAATTTGAGCATAATCTTACTAAAAAATTAATTAACGTATTATGCAATATAGCAAGTAAAATTAAAATCGTAGATGATCGCTTTTGTACAATAGGGAATATACAGTTAAAATATGCAATATATTTTTACACAAAAGATTATTTTCGGATAATAACTACTTTTACTGTACTTTTTCTATATTCTTATAATAATTATAAAAAAAATTTAGTAAAGGAAATTAATAAATTTAACAAAAGAATATTTAATAAAAGAAACCCAAATTATGTATATATATAAATAATATTTATATTTATTTAATAATTATATTTATGTATATTAAATAAGTGAGGTGTATACAGTTAGGTGGAAATATTTATTCGTTTTTCATAAAAACTTATGATATTTATATTAATATCTGCATGATAATATAAAATGTAGTAAAAACATCAAAATATAAAATAAATTCATTTTATCTGATCTATTTAAACAAAGTATAATAGAAATATAAACAAACACATACTTATTTTTAACATATAGGCCCTAATGTTAACAGCACAATTTGTATATATTTA
Organism: Coelogynopora nodosa; assembly: GCA_034780555.1. Lineage (NCBI taxonomy): Eukaryota > Metazoa > Platyhelminthes > Proseriata > Coelogynoporidae > Coelogynopora > Coelogynopora nodosa. The sequence goes on from JAUZND010029348.1 coordinate 7,010, forward strand.
CATATATATATTTATATATGTTTTACCAAAATAAATAATTAGATTTACCAGACAACAACTATACTTGCCAAGTGATTAAACATAGATACAACAAAGAAATTGGTTGATGGTGTCATTTGTAAATCGGTAAAATAAAGCCTCTTTTATAAAAATATATTGCCTTTTAAACCATGAAGCACCAAGTGAAAAAGGATGAAATTGACTCACCGGTATTTAATCATTTACTAAGCAAGCAGCTATCGTTATAAAATATTCAGTACCTCCTGCCTAATTCTTGATTTATTTTCAATTCGTTATTTTCCGCATTATCATACTCATGGACGAAGTTAGGCAATAGTTTATACAGGTGAATTTTTCGTGTTTCTGACAAAAAATGCAGGTATAATGACGACGTAGGTATATGAAAACACACCATTACATGCTATATAACACAATACCAATATTGTTAATAAAAATGTATTTCCTGAAAAACGTTATTTCATTCAATAAAAATTGTGCGTACAAAAAAATTATGTCTGGCTACATCCCTAATACTGGAAACTCGAAATGAGCTAAAAATAGTATATTATTAGACATTTCAAATATTTTGAGTGAATAAACCAAATCCAACGTCTATGTAATTAACTTTGATTGTGCAAATAGTGTAAATAACATTAAACGAATAATTGATATTAAATAATAAATATATAATACGAAACAAAAAAATTAATTAAAACGTTATACGAAGCTCGTCATGGGGGCTACATCAAAATATTATATTTTAAGATCGACGATGATTTGTTAAAATATAACTTGATAATTTTACTAAAAACGCGCTATAATGAAACAATAATTAAAGGGTCGGTCAATATATATTTAAAGCGTACCTATATAGGCCCTACGGTTATACATATGATCTATCACAATGGTTGTCATTATAATATTGAGCCAAAATTCAATTGAAATATTAAACCAATATCAATCAAACAAGGCCGTAAAAACATATACACATTCAATTTTAGAATGCTTGCCTTATCTTTTAAATTTGTATATGACATTTTTCTCATGCATATTCTAAACATTTGTTTATAAACTATAATATATCATTTAGCTCCTCATCGATTTTCTAGCGTAAAATATTTAGGTTTGGATACAACTATACCCAGATTTAGTACACACTTTATATCGAACGTAAACCCATAAACAAAAGTTGTATAGGTGTAAACTCTGATGACCTTGGAGGCAACTGATTGACTCTATTGTACCTCAGCATCCTATCTAGATACCATACAAATGTTCATATACAACTCTCAAGCAGCAATGTAATAATTAAATGGCGCATCATTTAAAAAATAATCACTGTTTTGTTTATATAAAAATAAAAATGATATAAAGATATTGAAACTATTTATTATGTTTGCTTTTTTCACTTCGATTGGCCGAAACAAAGGTAAAAATAATCAAATACAAATAATGTACGTCATAATCATAGACTTTGGGCATAATATATTTAAAACTGAAATAGTTAAAAGATTATCAGTACATTAAGAGAGGTTGTAAAGAGATTGTCAGAATGATTGTTAGCCTTTGTCTAAAGATGAGCAAAATTATATATTAATAAAGGCACGATCGAGAAGTTGTCGATATGTTTCAAATGATTTCAACACCTTCTTCTTCTTCTTCGGCATGGTCATATATGATCGTAGGCCGTCTCCTTTGCTTGATAGATAATAGCGCGCTAACGTTTCCGGTCGTTTGCAGCATGAGAGCACCAGCTAGTAAGTAGTTTTTCTGTCCATTCTCGAATGTTGTCAGCATATTGGGTTCTTGGTCTTCCTTGATTGCGTGTTCCTTCGGTGTACCCTTGAACTACTGTTTTCGTTATTTGAGATTTACTGCGCCACATGTGTCCAAAATAGTCAAGTTTACTTTATTGGATGTGAATCAGAAGCCTTTTCTTAGTTTTCAGTTCTTTGAGGATGCTGTCATTTGTTTTTTTTCTCGCTCCAGCTGACACGAAGCATGCGCCTCCAAAACCACATTTCCGTGGAGTCTATCTATTTCATGTCTTTTTCGTCAGAGTCTAGGCTTCGCTACCATACCTGAGAACTGGTGGGAATAAAGTATTAACCAGTTTGATTTTAAGGATGTTAGGGAGACTGCGGTCTTTCCAGACATCAATGAGATCCATCATTCTCCTTTTCGCCATGGCTATACGCACAGCAATGTCTTTTGAGCAATCGCCATATTCATTCTTCACTGAGCCCATGCAGGTACTTAAAGTTATTAACCTTACCAATCTTCTCTCTATTAACCCAAAGAACGGTATTTATTGGTTTTTTACTTATTGTCATGTATTGGGTTTTCTTGGTGTTGAAACTCAAGAGATGTTTACTTCTTGTTTAATTGATTCTGTAAATCATATTTTGCATCTGTGTTGTTGATTTTCCTATGATAGCAGTGTCATCTGCGTATCTTGCATTGCTGATCAATTTGCCTCCTATGCTTATGTCACTGTTTTCTATGTTTGCTTCTCTCAGGACGTGTTCTGTGTAGATGCTGAACAAATGTGGAGAGATGATGCATCCCTGTCTTATTCCTTTTTGGATTGGCAATTCTTAGATGTGTTCGCCGTTCCAACGAATGACTGACGTTTGGTTTTAATACAGCAATTTCAATAGCGACACAATGTGCGAGGTGAAACCCACTTTAGTCATGATTACAAAAAGTTGTGCATGGCTCACATTGTCGAAGGCTTTGCTGTAATCGATGAAAGTAATAATTGCTTTATTGTTTGTATCGATAATCTTTTCTATGAGGACTTGTATCATATTTACTCATATATGTATCATATATATTCAACACCAATATACAACATATACAACAATATTCCACAGACCTGTTGGCAATCAGATTACGCATGATACACAGTTTCCAAACCGATAGACAAATTCCGAAAAAATGGATGTATAGCAAACCAAGGAAGTAGTGCTCAAAACCACGAACGAAAATATTGAACATGTTTTGTGACTTTCGACTTGTGACATATTAAATAATTTTAGTGAATTATAACATTGCTATGATTGTTTTTGATTTGTGTATATTCAGAAAATAATAAAAATTACTGTATTATACAATTATTAATTAATTAACAAGTTACTTTTGAATCATTTGATTTAACCAGTTCAATCCGATAACGATTAAATAATTTTAACACATACTGCTGTAGAACCAGATACTCTTGTCGCAGATTCCATACATGCATCTGACGATTTATTTTTATTGACAATAAATACTCGGACAGTTGTTCATAAAATAGATATAATAGTTATAATAGATATATTACTTAAATCTCGCGGTGGGAGGTGAGGCGTTATTTGCACCCAAACACATCAGACCATAGAGTACATACAATGTATAACTATATATGCATCAGATTGCGCCCTTAAATGATAAATATGATAGAAAAAAGTACTACAATTTAAAATATCTTGACGATTACCATTATTAGAGATTCTTTCATAAAAATCAATATATGCCTACTTTAAAAAATATAGTTTTATATACCTACAATATATATAAAAAATAGTGTTATATGCATGTCTTTTTATTGCATATTCTTTAATTATATTTATGAACCATGTAAAAGAATATGAAGTTGTTTTTACGAAAGTTTTAACTTTGAAAAATTGCAATGGCCAAAAAATCGTTACGTTAAAAAAACAATAAACAAAGACTTCTAATATTGAATCGATTGAGAAATGTAAACAACTTTTATAGTTCTCAACTTATAAAAGAAAAAAATAGATTGTTGACATTGTTTACCATGTCAACTATGTCGATAAGTAAAAAAGGATTTTATCATTTGGTTAATGTGGGTTTGTTTGTATCACCCGAAAACCTTATTTCCTGTAATTAGTAATCATTATCAAAGACTGTAATATAATATGTTTTTATTAGAGAATTTAATCGGGGTGTTTTCCTGAAACATTATCTTTATTCTAGAAATATAATCTGTTTTCATTTGTCTAATTTTAAATAAAAATTATTATTGTTCGTATTTTAAAATTAGATGCAAACAGAATATATTGAATCTCTGAATCTCGTAATCGATGTATCCAGGAAAATACTTATATTTAAAAATATTTAATTATTTTTTACAAATATTTTTATCGAATTGTTTTAATATCGTATTAAAAAATATAAGCAAAATACAGTAATACGCCATCAATACAAATTTGGCTGCGAAGATATTAAAATGAGTAAACGAAGATAAAAAGCAACACATATATCGATATCGATCTTTGTAATTGGTGTGAATTCTCATGTATAAACAGTAGAAATTGGCGAAGGACTGCAAAAGGGGTGAAAAAACACCAATTTCTGAGAATGTCCATTCAAAAGTTTGCTGAAATTTTAATACATGGTTAATGTAAATTGTTTATGAAAAGTGAATGTTTTTTTAATAATCACGTGATATATTGTTTCTATGACATCACCATTAATCTAAAAATAATCTAGACTATACATTTAACACTTTTTGCATAAATGAGTATTCAAAACCACATAATGGCTTCATTTAGCGGCTATCTTACAAAAAAGTTCCAAATCCATTGTAAGCGTCTGCTTCAATTCCCAAGTCTAGACTATTTCACTATTTTTTTAAATTTAATAAAATTATTAATATTGTCGAACCTTCTAGAATGTCAGGAAAAAGACTCTCAGACATGCAGGAGATTTCTCTTTGTGATTAATATATCAATTTTATTTACTTAAATATGTTAAATAATCACAATTTATTAAAAAACAGTATTCCTACTTATGTAGTTTACAAATGTTAAACTTATGGCACATTGTGTTAAACATTCAGAATTTCCGCAAGATAGAAACTGACATAAAGCTATAAAATTTAAAACGAAATCAACTTTGTAACAAATTTATTGCATAGGCTAACGTTTAATGTTCTACTATAAATAAGTATAAACAATTTAAAATTACACAAAATTGTCATAATCGTATACATTTATTTTCTGCTAATATAAGTAGCCTACAATTTACAAATATAGACAGTGATATGAATTTAATACAATAATAATTAGTTTCAATTAGCTATGCTATTCTATGTTTAAAATGTTAGATTATTTGAACAAATAAATATTTATTTAATAATTATAAACTAGAACATCTATTGATATATGTTGCCAATTTCATGAACTATTTTGTTACAATGAATTAAATTTATTTATGTTTTTGTTAGTCTACAAAGGCTAAATCAAAATCAATTCTGCTTACTGCAAGAACGTTTAATATGTTTTAGTAAATTTTTAATGAAATAAAAATTATTTGGATTGGTTAAAGGTTTTAAAAGTAAATTTGTTTTGATAAAATAATTTATATAATAATTTTAATACAGTGACGCTTTAACCCTTCGTACGTGGAGGGGTGGTATGCTAATTTTTTTCAAATAAATTCAGTTTTTGATAATGTATGACTCTGATTTTATTTACTCACGGGCTAAAATGCTTTTATCTTATAAAAATATAACAAATATATATTATTTCGAATATTTTTATAGACCAAAAAATGAACTATTTCATACCCCAGGGGTTTTCATATTTTCGGATGATATTAGAAGCTAAAACTTGCTACATTAATAGAAAAAACAAGTTTATCGTAAATTATATACATATAACATAAATAATGAAGTTATTTATTAAAATAATCTGCAATTTAGAATAATACTCAAATAGCATTTATACTACTTATAGCTTATTTATGTAGGTAGTATAATTATAAAAATATACCAAACAGATATAGATATTGTGATCTGGGGCCGCATGCACGCAGGATTAGATTTGTAGAAGTCTAGAAAATATGTGGAACTCTACTAATCTAAATCTAGAACTGCTTAAATCGGTACGCAGGCAAACGTATTAAACTTCTATTTTTAGATTTGTTGATTTAGATTAGTAGAAGCAAGTGTTTAAAACGTAGCGATTAGATAACAAACATTTATACAAATTCAAAGCCGATTTCTACCACATTTTTATCAAATTAAACTCTTTAAAATACCATATAATCCGTTAAAACATCCCTTGCTCCTCCCTGAGGGATAAATATCCATTGAATATGATTAAAACAGATTTTAATGATTAATTTGGATCTCTAGTTTTATTTCTCTCCTTTTAAAATATTTACTTTCAATATTGTTTTTCCTCTTTTTATTTGTTAGGCTATATAATCAGATACGAATATATTATGTGAGTTTCGGTAACTCAATATGTAACATAGAAATACTATTACCACTTTATTGACTTTATAAAATGGATTGTTATGGTGTCCCACAGTTCTTAAAATGTTCCGGAAAACTATAATTTATGTTTCTGTATAATTTAGTATCTCTATAAAAAACATATTTTTGATGTCACTTTAAAACCATAAAAGTGTAAATCAAAGAATTTGGGAGCATAAAATGTCTCACACTGTATTAAAATGTTCAGTTTTGATAAAAATAGACAAATAATATATGAAATCGACCGCATTTTTTGCCTATTCAACTGTGATATAATGGTGGCTATTGAAATCATTGAAAGGTAATGCCGAGCACACAGCAAGTGTGAGAGAATAAGTTAGGTTCTACAATTCATAGATTAGTTAATAAATAATTCCGTATAGTATTAAATTGCAAAGTAAATTAGACGTTATGGGAGACCGTTCACATTCAAATCTTTAATAATTTAGCGAAGCAATTGCAATATTAGTTTTTTCTCTAACTTTTGAATAAAATTATTCTTCTATGATTAAAAATAATAGTCACACAGTATTGACTTTTTCAAAATGCTATAATGGTATAAATACATATATTTCGTAAAATACCAATTATGTTTTTATCAAAATGGTGACAAAAATATCACCTTTAAAATCATTTTCTTTGGAATGAAAACTTCAGTTTTTAATAGAATTTTCCATTTATAAACATATAATATAAATTAAAATCGCTTACATGATAACCCCTGTGAAGATGAGGTCAGAAATAGTTACGAATTTGAAATTTGATAAACATAAGCTTTGCCTAGTTAGGGTTTATTAGTATTTAATAATTTGAAATTAAAGTGATGTCGGTTCTTAATTTTGTCTAATGTAATATAAATAAATTTGACTATTTGAGTCGGTCAATGTATGATATATATATATACTCAGCTGTAATTTAAATTGTACGTTTTAGATATCACATCTTAAATATAATGTATATTCGCTATAAATAATAAAGTAACAACATACTATTGTAATGGAATAATTAAAAAACAGTTATTTAAAAAAAGTATATAACACTTATGTGACCTTCGACTATTGAACGCAGTAAAATATTTGTGAAAGATTTTCACACTAAGAACGTAAAGTAAAATGACTGTTTTACTGTTGTAAAATAAACTGTTTGTAAAATGACATATGTAAAATACCATCACCTAATAATACTTCTATTTCACAAAATGACCAAAATATGTGATATTGCAAAATATATTTTTTAGCAGACACTAGATTATTCGTAAGCTAAGTTCTGATTTTTCTCTAAAATCATTTCGCAAAAAAATCTATAGCCAAAATACAAAAGAATTAAATGGAACTCATACATAACGTGTAAAATGCAAAAATCTTATATTATATACAATTAAACAAATAATAAGCTTTATATGATACACTCCTGATGAGAGCAGAAATAATTAAAGTATACTTAAATTTACAAATAACTGTCATTTATATCATATAAAATGTAAGAACAAAAGTTTTCTCAATGCATCCTCAATATGGAACAGTTCGGCGTACATCCAACTCAAGCTTTGTATATGATACATTTAAATTCGAGTTTTCATAAGACATCGAACTGAGTAATACAAACCGAGTAGCAATTGATACACTATACAGCTCGGGTTGCACATCGTTGGGTGAATCATAGAAGAGAAAAACAGTATGATAATAACAACTGACAATAATACTACTATTGCACAAAATGCGTCTCAAGCGGAACCAAAACATTGGTAAAGACTGAATCGTGTATTATAATTTCCTATTTATAAAACAACTTAAAACTGTTCATACCATTTTATAGAGTAATGTTAGCTTATTATATCAACTGTGCAACCCGGACCCTAAACGAAACTTATATCTTTTCCGTATTTGAACGATGAAAGCACCAAATAGCATATGTGCATAAATAACGAACCATCAATGTAGGGCAAGAAATAGATAAAAAATATATTCATTACAAATAGTTCATATAATATTATTATTAAACTGTGCGTTTCTAAAAATTATATAACATATTGCACAACATTAGTTATTTATTTCATAATACGTAATTGATAAATATAAAAGAAACTGCATTTTAATATCTCAATAAATTGAATTTATTAAATATTTTAATTAATTGTTTTTTAAATATGCAGAAAAACAATTCAGATTACATATTATAGAATACCGACTGATAATATGTAAGAATATTTCAATTGCTTAACGAAATGATTATTACACATTTAACATAATAAAAATACTACATAAGCAATAATGCTGTTTGTAGTAGTTATTACAATTTATTGATTTTGTCCTACTTTGATAAAACGTAATTACAAGCATGAGAAAGGTGTGGATGGACCACCGATCATAACTACAGTTGTTAATCATCTTTGGAAAGTGTAGTCGGGACTTCAAGACGATCGCATGTTCTCCTGTCAACAGAGCAGAGGAGACGAGTGGACCGTCAACGAAGCCCCATCTAACCTCAGCATCCGGTGACAGTGGGATCGTCACCAGAACTCTTGCTGATGTGAAGTTTCACCACTTCTTCCGCGCTGGTCGGATGGATGCCCACGACAGCCGATAGCTGGCTTCGAGTCATGCCAACACTGGAGATGGAGATGTGTACAAACAGAAAAATAGAGCGCATACGATTTTTGTAGGATCTTTTTGGTAGAACGCATGTTAGTTGAATAACTACTTGATATTAGTTGAAATAGCTCAACAATTATAACTTGAAAAATTATTTATTATAAGAAAAAATTATAACTTAAAATTATCACTTTCCATCAAAATAATATCCATTACCGCATGCATTACGCCACACATTTCTTCAAAAATCATTTTATATCATAATATCTTTAATTCATTAATTAAAAATCATATATTTATGACCACAAATAATACGTTTCTATTAACTTAAAAAATGGTATCTCTAAATTATGAATTTATATTGTAAATAATTATTTTATAAAAAAAATCGGTGACATATTTATTCGGTAAATAAATAATATTATGCTTATTATACTTTTTAACCTTTTATTAATAATTTTATACGTAGGTTAAACAAAATTATTAATATTTATATATTTCGTATAAAAACAGTATACTGGTATATTAATGTGCCGTAAATATTATCATACGTTATAAAAATTGATTGAAAAAAATAATGGCATTTGTATTCCGTAAATATATAGATGCACATAAACCGGTAAACTCCCACTGAGGGTCTAAAGTTCCGCACCATTGTTTAGTCATATTTTCTTCCCTTATTTATTATAAACATCGTTTGTTACACGTGTTGTTCTTTATGAACCAACCGGCCTGAGGAATTGAATAGAATGTGATATTTAATATTATAAGGAAAATGATTAAGTTATGTATTTTAATACCAATGAAGTCATGAATCACGTCTTAAATTTCTATAATTAATATTCTAAGGAAATATAGATTAGATACAGAGCATACATAGACTTGGAAATTCAAATTAAATGACGATGTGCTACCCAGAAGACCTATTGCCTATAATATTGTTAATAGTAGACTGTGCCACAGAAGTATAGCAAAGTGAACGATAGAATTATGATCGCTATTCTATAGTGGAATTTAGATGTTATGACTGTGTGAGGCTACTGATATAATAAAAGTTCTCCATTATCGACATCGATTTTGTTCATCGAGTTTTGTATGAGGCAGAGAAAAAATCGAAAAAATTGAGAGGGAAGGAGTTAACTATTTGTAGAGTCACGAGCAAGGCAATCTATCCCTTCCTTTGTGACTTCATTAGATATTCAAAAGAAAATACAGTAGAGAAAATATTTGATTATAAAGGTAGACTACAAGTTAACTGAGAAATTAGTCTAAATTATAGCGAACATGCACACACAAAATCCCAATCTCATCAATAATTCAATTCACTATATTTTGTCAGGTAGCGTTCCTAGTTAGTGACCTATTTTTGCAGAATTTCAGTTTGCCATATAAAGGTGGTATTTCAATGAAATTAGTTTGAATTAATTATCTTGATAAATAATAAGTTTAGAATATCGTTGAAATTATAAATAATAAAATCAGTGTCACATAAATGTTAAACAAGTTAAATGTTAAAAAATGTTAAGCAACCTCATACTCAAGTGTCACACGGTTCTACATATTATGGAGATCATCAGAGAAATACAAAGTATCGAAACGGGGCTCTCAACAACCACTCGTTTCGACTGTCCGAAGCTCGGTCGATTGGCAATGGAGGATTTTCTAGCCACTACGCATACGGCTGGTTTTTTATCACACGAACACAGTATATTTATACAATTTACGAAATAAAACTGAGCTCTATTATAAAATTCGAATGAATTATCGCCATTTAATAAAAATAAAAAATTTACGAAACCTATCATAATAATTTAACTATTATAAAAACATGAAGTGCAATGAATATAAGCAGTGCTGCCACTCAACGTTTTGGCAAAAAAAACGCCAGAGGCAAAAAAAACGCCAGTGATTGAATCATGTGTACCAATATTATAATTTTATTTATACAGCATTATTATCATATCAATATATATAATTTTGCATACAGGGGGTAGGTGGGTATCAAAAAACCATGATTTTATGCGTACGTACTAAATGAATGATTCAATACATAATAAGTGTAAAAATTGTCTGAAAATTGTTAGTCAATTGTTTTTCTTCGGGATTTTTAGCAAGCTCTGGAGACTGATGGATTCGGCCTTTTGTTTTATTAAATGAAAAGTCAAACAATGTATTTAATAATATATTTACAAGTGGCCTTTTAAAGTCATACCCAGGACTGAAAAAATACAAATTATGTAGTACAAAGATATAATACAATAAAATTTATATTCATATGATAGGTATGTGAAAAAAACGCCAGAATAAGAAATCCTTAAAAAAACGCCCAAAAAATGCCACTATCTACAAAAAAACACACTGGCGTTTAAAAACGCCAGAGACTGTGGCAGCACTGCATCTGGTTTGATGAAACAGAGTAACATAATATATATAATTATGTAAATGAAAAATTTAGGCTTAGTACCAGATCATTTTTCGGGCATTCAGGCCAAAGCCCTCCATTTTCAGGCCATGCCCAAATTCAGGCTGATTTAGTGACACTGTGAGCTAGCCTTAAAATAGTTTGGGTTTTCTGGCTAGTTCAGCAAATAAAATTAACTCATATATGTTACAGATGGCTTGCAAATTCAGACAGTTTGCAAACCGTCATAAAAGACAAAAAGACATATTAAGTAATATTTAAATACTACGAAAACTTTAAACACATATGCAGTAATTTTTTTTATAAAAAAATATTTGCCACAAATTAAAATTGATATGAATAAGTTGTTTTGTAATATTTTTTAATTATTATTCACGTACATTTCGAGTCACTAAATGTTGCTTCCAGAGCACGATGATAATTTTTTTTAATTGCCTTTGTACTTTACCAGGTCGGGTTGCTATAACTCAAAACAAAATTTTATATGCTTTAAAAAAACGAGTTATATATAAAATATATAAATATATACTACGGGAAGTAAATAATTTACTGATTAAACTGATTTATTTTAGCTTATATTTATTTATATATCTCATTAAATTAAATAGTCAAAACAATTGTATAATACTTTGGTATAAATTAAATAAAAAGGAAAACATACTTTAATTTATTAATTATTTATTTTTTTGTTAGTGAAATTTCCAATTCTTTTATATCCCGAATTTGTCGTTATAAGTTGTGTGATGGTCAAAATTGATTTCATAAGTATTTCACGCGTATTTAAAAGAATAATAATATTAAAAAAATTATATTCATGTTTAAGCACTATAATAGTCAAAATTGATTTCATAACTATGTAACATATATTCAATAAAAAAAATTAAAAAGAATTTCAAAGCTGTAACTAATGAGTTGGTCAGATTTTAAAATAAAAATATGAGCTTTTCCGACAATTTAAGATATAAATAATTTTCATATATTTTTAGCTTTCTCCTATATTGAGGATGGGAGGAGGAAATGTTTCCCATTTAAACGTACCATGCTCCAAATTATACCATAATAATTATGTTAAAATTGATCACTTAATATTTTCGCATATGTACATGTAATTCAATTCAAAATATTGATAAACTTTATAATGTTTGTAACAACTGCTTCCTCATTATATAACTTTCAATTCAAAGTATATAAAGACGAAAAATATTTTCATTTATTCAATAATAAATTTGATATTATATATGTTGTATATACCATATGGTAATACCACATGTGTTAACATACCACCAAACCTCCAGTAAATATTAACAAGATGTTTAAAAAAATCTAACTATTGGGATTAACCATATAGATATAAAAAAACACACCAAACTTTGACAATATGCGGAAGCGAAAACTTGGTCAGCTGATGAATACATGGCCCATAGTAACTTTAACTATCAGGAAAACTGCTGTAATAATCAATTAATAACCGAAAATAAAGGTAAATGTAAACTACGTGAACCCAAAATGAAATTTAACACAAATGTACCTATAATTCCCTTTTTAAAGCGAGAAATTCGATAGAAATACCTAAAAATAATTAGACTAAAAATACCTAGACGATGGAAACGAACACACATTCTATGCCATGCGATCAGCTTCACGACATGGTACAGTTGTTTATGCACATGTTAATACAGTTCATGTAATAATAACATATATACAGTTCAACAATTCACAATATATAATACACACGATTTATAGTCTGTATTCACAGTAATACAACAACATAATATATATATAAACATGTCAGTGGTACTATTACAACTTTCCCCCGTCAAATTGGAGCGTAGTCTGCAAATTGCTGAGGAGATTGGCAATGTTTTTAATTTCGACGACTAGGTGATATTGTGGGTATAGGAATTATAGCCTCTCTGAAACTGGATTTTTCACAACAGTTAATAAAAGTTGATTAGTCTACAGAATTGAAACTAGAAGGCAAAGCTGATACTAGTATCAGAAAAGTGGAATTGGTAAGCGAAGATGACTCAATTTGTTCACTCGAAGAAGATATTTCCTAATAAGCATATTCCAACTTGCCTGTAAATGACCCCGACTTGACGGGAGTAGACATTGCCATCGGCAAAGATTGATTTGATCGATATGCTTCTGATGAACAGATTCATCCCCCGATCCGGAATGTGGAAGATTCGTTGACCTTTGGAACCCAAAACTAGACAATTACATGAGGGTTGTTCATTACAAAGAGAAAACATTAGTTCCTTAGTATGGAGGTTAATAGATTATACCTCTTATTCCTTCCTCTTAATATTATAGCATGGCCAATCTTTTACCAGTAGGGCCTAGTAGGATGCCTTGTATTATGATATTGAAAAATAAACACGTCAATGTAGTTGTAGAGCTCTGTCTTTCATTATAATGGCTCCACCCACTGTTTAGGTGACAAGTTCTCACGATTCTCACACATTTTCTAACTATTTTGAAATTGTGTGAGCTATATGAGCTTTTAGTTTCTTTGATAAAATAATTATTTCTATTTATTGGCAAAGGATTGACCAGATAAACTATGGAATCACTAGAACTTTCATAGTATTTTTCGAAATTAGAATGACGAGACTCGATATGTTGTATCAATTTTTACGACCTAGTATGAGGTTTTATTAACCGACTAATATGGACTAAAAATTTGTTGGTGTGCTATAATCAGTAACAATCTTAAACATATTGTAGATGCAAACAGATACTTATGTAATCGACAAATTGCTAACTTACTGAGTTTCTGGGATATACAAGTTATTGAATGTTGCTTCTGCTCCAGAACAGCACCAATAGTATACTCTGATTCATAAACTATAATATCACAGAAACACTTGTTTGATAATTTCATATAACTTTATCATAAATACCAGCTTTTAATAATGACTGGCACAATTTATCAGATATATCTGACCATTGAAATGAATAAATTGAAAAATTCAAACAGATGTTTTGCAATTGCCAAATTGTTGGAACAAACTTGCTGTAATACTGCAGAAATTTTAGAATTGATTTCAATTCATCTGTAGTTTTAGGAGTAGAAGATTTTTGTACAGCTTTGATGCGTTCTACATCTGGAGAAAAACTATTTCCCTCAATATAATGTCCTAAATATTTAATTATGTCGATTGCGAAAACTGATTTGCTAGCATTAAGTTATACATTTGTACAATATTTCAAGATGTTGCTTCTTAGTTTCACTGAAAACAATTATATTAATATCAATTGTATCAGCAGATAGGACTACTAGAATACCATCAATAATGGTATCTAAGGCTTGCTGAAATATTCGTGTCAACATATTCAGACGAAACGGCCAGTATATATACTGAAAAATACCATTAAACCCTGGCTTATACTTAAATTGATTATTATCATTAGTATGCTGTTATGCGGACATACTCAAATCCTTGGTCTTACTTCAATTGAGTGGTTGTACTTTGTGATTATTTAAATGTAATCTTTTCTTAGTAAAACTAACCGAACTACATGACCATACATATATTTTTGGAAATCCGTGCAACTGCCTTATTGCAAGATTTGATATTTGAGTTTTCTCAGAATTTCTAGTTGGTAATTCACACCATCCACAATCCTATCTCTCATCTGAGTTTGAAATTGATCGCTAAAATAATATTTTTCAGTTTGCTGTTGTAACCTTGGTAGGAATATACGGAAGGATTCATCAGGCTTGCGATATACATTATGAAAATGATCTCTCTGAGTAGACTTCATGTTTTTACCGGACGGAGATGGTTTCGAAGCTGCTATAATAATTCTTCAACATACTTAAAAACAGGACTGTTGGGAATTGTTAAAGCCAAGTCATTTAAAAGATTGTAACCTTTCTTTCATCTGAGAGTAAATAGAACGCCACATTATTATCAGCGATAATTGTACGTAGGTAAGTGGATTATTTTCCACTACACTTAACCAGTTATTTTAGTTTTAACAAAAAAGTATAGCTTCTCTATCGACGTTAGGGACATAAAATTGTCAAGGACACATAGGCTAGTGAGTACCAAACTGGAAAAAACGAACGCCGGCGAAGCACTTTTCCTGGAATGGAAATTCGTAGGCGTAGTTATATTTCTATTTGGTGAGTAGGTATCAACGCAGGAAAACTAAAGCTAGCGTTGATCATGGTAGATGACGTTGAAAATTAAATTGTCCAATCACATGTTATCACATGATACTGTTTTTTTCGAATTAGATATTAGCAATAAGTCGGCACAATTTTTGTTTCATTTACTTAATAAAAATATTTATTCTTGTTAATTCAGGCCCGCCCACAGGCATACGCATGTACACACTTTTTTTAGTTAATAACTAATTTAAGTTATGACTATAGACAATTAACTAATATAGCTAACAATACATAGACATAAACTAACAAAGACTTTTCACACTATACGAATTTTGCCTAATTTCACACCATTACCTCGTATGCAAGCTCAATATTTAATACCATCTGTGCTTACAAATCTGACAACCGAAATGTGGGGCGATATAAAAAAGACCTACTCAGCTTTTCTTCCAAATGTACAAAGTGCTGACAGCGAATTGAGAGTGTGGCAGCAGGCGGCTCAAGATGGCGATATTTCAGGAGACAACCTGCGAGATGCAGTTCGAGAAAGTGCGATTCTGTATCCCAATATTCATAGCATTATGAAGGTGCTGTTAACTATATGCCTGTATCCACAGCATCAGCAGAAAGGAGTTTCAGCGGTCTTCGACGTCTGAAGACATACTTGCCTAGCACAATGACTGACACTCGACTGACCGGTTTTGCATTAATGCACGTTTACCAGACACGTGAAATTGAAATTGAGTCTGTAATGAGAGATTTTGATTCCAGTGGTCATCGCCGCATAGCCCTTCTTTTATAACTGCTTTCATTGATCTAACTGAACAAATTTTCATTGCACACAGACATTTTTATATACGAGTAC
>JAUZND010029359.1:0-23281 GCA_034780555.1 Coelogynopora nodosa
GGACCCCATATATTGCTTTGGGACCCCCTATATTGCTTTGGGACCCCCTATATTGCTTGTGGGCCCCCCGCATTGCTTGTGTCCCCCCTCCTCCTATGTTGCTTGGAGCCCCCTTATGATGTTGATGGCCTACTATATCTGTTGCTTAGGGCCTGTTTGCTGTTATAATAGTTGTACCATATACCTATGTTATATATTTTATTTATATGGATTATATACAATGACTATATATGTAGATAGCATATTATTCTTGACAAAATAACTTTGAAACAATAATGCTAGGAAAAGATTACCTCTTAGTCTTAAATTGAATGGTCTAATGGAAACATCTTCACAAACACATCTATAATGGCAAACTAAAATTTTAGAAAAAGCTAAATTTACTCAATTTTTAGGGCCCCTAAATTAGTTTGCCCTCTTCAATCAAAATAAGATAACTATATATGGCCCGGCCGGATCTATTATAATGGTAAGCTGAAATTTTTTAGTTTTTACTAATTAGAATTCATATAAATGATCTAATCTGGTAGCATATAAGAGTTAACTCTTTTTTAAAGTTGTCAATAATTCCAAGAGCTCTAAAAAAAATAAATTCTGACAAAATCTTCAGAATGAGGAAGATTTTCTACTACTTTGTCTTTAACTTATCTTAGCCTTAATATTTATTAAGAATGAGGTAGGTGGTACAAATCTATAGTAGTACCAATAATCTGAACATAATTATAGCTTATACAAAGTAGAATAGTTTATCTAATGATATTATTTCTTTGAAATTTCATTTTAGAACAAATTAAACAATAATGTGTAATACTGTGTCTATGACAATATGTCCAGAATATATGTAAATAGGAAAATGACTTTAGACAAAATTTAACATATTATAAAAATATATATTTCTATCCGGTATTTGTGATTGATATAAAAACCTTTTATATATATATGCGCGTGAAGTAATATAATATGTTTTCACGTTTTCATACACTCATATTCAGTGTCACTAAAGAATTTACAGTAGAAAGTTCACTATGTGCAAAAATGTGCACCTTTATTTATTATATCAGATTTGAACTAAAGACTGTAAATTTATTACTGATATTAATATTGCTTACATATTAAAAATATAACTTTATTATAGTAAGCGAGTAAGCGAGCAGCGCTGGACGAAATCCTAAGAGAAAGAGGGATGGCTAAATGTTGAAAAATAAATAATGACTTTTTTAAAGAGAAATATTTATATAATTATTAACGAAATAATCTTAGAAAATAAATTTTTTCTTAAGATTATTATGTATTAATCAATTTTGTGATGTTTTATTATTAATATTAATTATGGATTTTGCTTTACGTTAGTCCCTTGTCTAAATTTAAATATAGATAAACACTGGACAAGTAAATTATTTGAAAATACCGTTGGAGTGTATCCATAAATAAATAAAGAAATTAATTTTTTATTAATAAAACATTTATTACCAAAACAAAGCACCTTTGGCGTGTACCTTTAAACGTTAGAGTAAGGATTGAATAAATTATCCCATTTTGTCATTTCATTGTATTCTACAATACAAGTTTATAATAATTGTCATACTTGCGACATAATATACATGCTTCACACACGGTCATTTTACAAATCATATTAAAATCACTATAAGATCACAATAAATGTCTTCATATCATGCAGTCAAGTCAGTCACCAATTTAAAATTCCTCAATTAACGATCTCTATTATACTAACTTTCAATTCATGTAAAATGTATTCATTTCTAAGAAGCGCTTCATGACAGTTACTTAAACAATTCATTTGTCAACTGTATAATTCTGATTTTATCACTTTTGGATGATATTATGAATTATCGTCGTCTATATGTTTTCTTCAGGGGGATATCCATGATAGAAGGACATATAAAGTATAGTGACGAATTGGTACATTGATATTGTTATGAATCAACTATTAATGGTGTCACTCAATATGTGAGGCTTGCTCCAGTCACATTTGCGCCCATTCAGCCTGATGATTCCTAACCAATAGTTATAAGCGTATATTAAAGCTACAGTTGAAACGCTAGCAGCAAATCGCGAAACAAAATTGTGATGAAATCAAATTACGTTATGATGTCTGAAGAGATATATATTTCTGCCTAAGCAAACAATTAAATTTTGTGAATGAAACAATTGCTAGCCATTTTATAAAAAATATAATAATTTTTAGAAAATGGATTTTATTGGATATTTTAACTATACGAACTATACAAAGTTTTCAAAGAAATTGCTACACGGATTTGTCTCTAAACCTCAAGTCTATTAAAGGTGTTATCAATATGATAAATTATCGAAATAATAAACATCATTTTGCATGTAAATAAAGAAGTTATTCAAGATTGATGTTTGATTTAATGTTTGGTGACTTGTGTATCCAATAAGAGTGAAAGACATTCATTCATCAGTCTAAAAGTTTAATTCTAGTCTATTAATTAATCTCTTGGAGTAGCTAGAAAATAAAAAAGAATTCCATTTCGAATCAGATAATTGTTATCATGAATTAAAAAAATTGCAGACAATTTAACGGCTTTCTATATAATTATATTATATGAAAAGTTTGTTTTTAGAAAAGAATGCTGACAGTTCAAAAGACGTCCAGAATCACAAGATTGTAGCAACTTTTTACATATTTGTTCTATATCCTAAAATTAAACAGTGACTGATTCCTAATCTGTATCGATTTTTTAGTGATGATGACTGCACAATATTTCCTCTAAAATAATCACAAGACAAAACCATATTGATCATGATAAAAAAACTTGCTATAATTAAAAAAAATTATTGATCAAAATTATAAAACAAAAAAAATCATTAAGAAAACGGAGCAATACATCTTACCGTTTTGTATCGTGCGGTAGAACGTCGTGATAGTATTGAGAAAGAGACAACGGCGTAAATTAGCTGACAGTTTTTTTCATATTTAAAATATTATGACATACAGGTTTTACGTATTGAATCTATTTGTAAAATTACCACATTGTCAAATATAAGTTAATGTATTGCATGAATGAAAGAAAAGTGCATGGAGGATCAAAGACTTTGAGTACTCTCTCTTCACTGAAGATGCAGACAAGAAGTGTAGGGAAAACTGTGGATGGAATCAGGGGGCTAGTATCGACCATAACGTCCAAAACCTCAACAAATCCATCACAAAAGTAAAGTAGTCACCAGGAAGGCAGGCAAAGATTGGGTCAACAACGAAATCACTGAAGCGGTCAAGAAGAGGAACCACCTCAGAAGAAACGATGCTGGCAACAGAGTGGAATGAATGGAGGAATGCCGGAAAGTGCGAGAACTGGTCAGGAAAGAAAAAGAAGATAAGTGGATAGGGTTTATCGAGGACCCCGACTGGAGGGGCGACACGTCGCAGGTCTGGAGAGTGATCAGATCCTTGGAAGGGACGCAACTCGTCTCGACCAAACATTAAATACGTATTCACAATGGCAGAGAAATTGAAAGTGAAAGAAAAAAGACGACACTTTCATAAAGTAGGTACTACACGGGAGTCAAGAAAACTGAGGTCCTCAAGGAAAAGAGAACTCGGAACAGAAACGTTAAAGACATTCTCAGAGGAAAATACGAGGACCCAGAGTGTAGCAAAGCGTTGTCAGAGAGCAAACTCGACAGAGCCATCAACTAGATGAGAGCCAAGTCGGCAGTTGGACCGGATGAAATTTCCCCTCTTATGGTGAAGAACTTTTCTCAGGTGTGTTAATCAGTCGTAGAAAACAGGAGAATGCCCCCAGTCTTGAAAGAATGGAAAAATTATTCCTCTATTAAAGGTCAGCAAACCAGCGGCCAACATTGAGTCATTCAGGCCTATGAGCCTAACATCGGTTTTAGCCAAGTCGATGGAAAGAATGGTCGCGAATAGGCTCTAGTAAATGATGGAAGAAGAAGTGTAGTTGACAAACGATCAAGCCGGTTTCAGAAAGCTTAGATCCACGGAGTAAAAGTGCCTTAGGATATCTCAGTCTCTCAGCGACGGATTCCAGGAGAAGAGACCTAGAAGAAAGGTATTGGCTTTACTTGACTACAGTAGGGCATATACGAAACGGTATGGAGATGGAGATTGCTGGAGACGCTTCTGAAAGATGGGGTTTCCATTCGCTTCATGATATGATTCAGAGGATTCCTGTGTAACAAATCCGGAAAGATCAGGCTTAACGGGAGTTATGGCAAGTATGTGAGTAATTAGCAGGGTGTACCGAAAGGAGCTACTACATCGCCGTTGGTCTTCATGTGCTACACCGATCTAGTGTGACGAATCATCCTGAGAGGCATTCATGTTAGCATGTATGCGGATGATATCGCTCTGTGAGCCAAAGACAGGAATAAAGAAGGCGCAGCACAAGTCATCCAAATAGGGGTCAACTCAGTAAAGGATTGGAGTAGGGAGAGAAAGTTGACACTCAATGCGGGGAAGTGCGAGATTGGTTTCTTCAGCAGCGACACCCATGACGCAAAATGGAAACCAAAGATTAAGATGGACGAAGTGATACTGAATGTCAATGACAACCCAGTTTTCTTGGGTATCACTCTTGTCAGATCCCTGTCCTTTAAAGCCATCTCAAGAAAGTCATCAACAAGGTGTAGGATCCTAGCTGATGTGACGAACAAGAAATAGGGATGGAACAAAAGGGACCTCAGAACCATTTACCTCGCAAGATCAAAAGCAGTCTTGATTATAGCGGACCGGCCTGGCAGCCGTGGCTTTCGATCGAACACCAGTCTGGAAGAAATAGAAAGGGTCCAGAACAAGGCCTTGGTACTGACACATAAATGTACTGCTATGATATATAATGATATTTTTATAATGTAATATTATATGTATTTCATATTTAGTTATGTGTAATCACATTAAAATTTATATAACATTTAAACATAGAACAAAATAAAAAATCATATATATAATAGATCTATCAATTATTACAATTCTTCACACTCTGTAAAATAAACACAGCTTATATTTTTAACCAAAACTTAAATTACATTTTATTATTTTCTATACAAAGAATGACTAATTCAAATAATTAGTAGCCTATATAAAACTTATTTCTACCTAATTTATAGATAATAATATATACAATTATATACTGTATATATAATGTATGAAGACTAGTAAAATGGGCGAAACAGCGATGTCAAGATCCTGCAACAGTAAATAATCGTCAGGTTGTATATTTGAATTTGTTTAATTTATTGTGACCAAACTGTACTTATTATTGTACACTCATTTTAATTGCTGTTAAGAATTTCTCATTCAAATGTGAAAATTTTCACAATTTTTTTGATATAAACACTTTCAGATAGAAATAAAGGGAAATATTATATAACTGTAATGAGCTTTGAATACTTCTGGTGGCAATTGGTATGAGAAGTAAAACATAATTAATAATTATGTATTACAACACGTACAAATATTACATAAATACAATTATGTATTACAACATGTACAAATATTAATTTTTTAATAATTAAGTGTAAATACAAAAATCTTATCACAATTATAATTTCGGAATAAAATTATTTTTTTATTTTTATAGAAATAATTTTATTATTAGTACAACTTTATAAAAATATGCCGCTATATCGTTATTAAAAATGTATGACTTTGTATTTCTGGGAATTGTACGTAATATTATTATGAAAAGACGGGAATTAAAAATTAAGTCATGATAAAAATATGAATAAATTAATTATATACATATTGATATAGTATAATAAATATACATAAAAAATTATTTCATTAATTATTTTTTAAATAAGTAAACAATTATAATAAATTATAATAATTATTTTTTATTTTATTATTAAAAATGATTTTACCCTTTAAAGAATAAATCAGAAGTTATCAAAAAATACTTTAGTAAAAGGAAATATTGTTTATATTTATTACATTTAACAAAGTGTTTTTATGAATTTTTTCGTAAAGTAGGGGATACATTTAAATAAACATATTGGCAGTTTCAACCACATTTAGTTTGCAATACATTATAGAATACATATAATATGGACAATTTTAACAGCACACATATATTTAATACAACTATATAAAATATATATTTAAATAACACTAAATAGCACAACATACCAAACAAGTACATGACATACACAGCATTCAATATATTAGTATAATTATACTCTCATTAACAGACATTCTTTAGCACACGCACTCTTTACAAAAAATGCATTTCTTTTAGTTAAAGTAAATACAGGCAATAGAACGGTAATGAAAACATTCAAACGAGTTAATATCATCTGTACTACGTGGAGAGAGGTACTCAAAGATCACTTACAAGTGATATATGCGATGGTTCATAAAAATATATTTAATATGACCAAAGTTAAAAGAAAAATAGTTAATTTGAAAAGGAAGAGTTATAAGACCGGTAGAATTGTGTTTTCTCAAGCCTGTAAACTTGACTCAAGAATAAAGGAGATCGAGAGTTTGACAGTCGCAATTTAGCCGCCAAATGGCGAAAACTGAACATGCGACGTCTATTGTCTTCCTTAAGTACAATGTTAACTTGGAAGGTCGGAGTTGTATAAGGATCAACCGAGATTGTGTCCAGTCGCAAACATTCACTTTGAGATCTCTCCAGAAACAGCACCATTTCGCAGCCAGTTACACCATAGGGCTCTTCCCTAGCCAGCGTGACGATGTCCTTGGCCAAAGTTGAGCCGAGTTCAGGCGGCATTATCAGCTCGACATCCGGCAAAAGGTGGCCGGCTAGAGTAGTAAGGTGTTCCGTGAGTGCTCGCGACAGACTCAGTGACTGCTGATAGACCACGGCTTTTGTGTAAGAATCTGCCGTATTTTCGAGAGAAGAGGCGTGAATAGCGTCTTCGAGCCGAATCCATTCGAAGCCAGCGTCGATAGCCTCTTCTAAAAATGATAAAAATTTTTTATCGACGTGACAAAATTTGTTGGCGTGGTTTGAAGAGATTATTATATAGTTAAATATGAAAATCCCTTTCACTGTATCACTGTATGTATAGTTAAATATCTTTACTTATGTGTATTTTTTAAGTTCTGTGCATTATACACACAAATGTTTTGAAATCAAATCAAATAATTTACGTATATAATATAGTTGTCTGACGTAATAATAAAAAAATGTAACACGGCATTTATAACTAAGTAAGAAGAAAAGAAAGCAGTTCACCATTGACCCGTTTGACTATATAAAGTACAAGTACATCACTGCAACGTACAATAGATTTTGTCGGTCACAGTTTAAGTCGATTCCTGCTGCAACTATTATATAAACCTATTTAATCAGCATACTGACTCATGAGGTGACACCAGTGTCAGAAGCGGATTAAAAACATTTAATCTAAGTCGAACATAACCTTATTTATAGGTTGACTTGGTGCGGGTATTAGCGGGTGCGAGTATTACTTAAAAACCTGCAATTATGTGAAAATCCGTTTGATTTACTATTCTAATCAAATTGAGGTTATTAGTTACTAACAAATTTTTTATTTATTATAAATACAGCGTATGATATAGATCGCCTTATACTTGAATTATACCTTATAATTAAATTGAACCTTTCGTAGGAGGAAATTTTTAGAGGGTTTACTTTGACTATTTATAACTCTGAAACTTTTTTCAATCAATTTTGAAAAATATACCCTAATGGAAATTTTTATATTAATAAAATTTGTGTTTTTTATTGTTTATTTTTCAATACAAAAAGTAAAATCTAAATTAAATTTGACATTTGATTATTACAATTAATTAATTAATTATATCTTAATAATAAATTTCGTTGGCTAATAATATGCTACTAATTATTGATAACGTAATATTTTTAATTATGCTTATCATTTTAATGGATAAAATTAAATGTTCTCATCACATCTAATTTAAAAATAACAAATAAGAACCGAAACTGAATTTGTTTAATGTAGTAACGTTTTATTTACGAAAAATAGGAAGCAATGGATATATTTACAAAAGGTCTATTAAAAAATATTAAATCTAATAATAACATTAATTAAACAATAATCTAAAAAGCAAAATTTTTATAAAAAATATAATAAAAGCTAGCAATATAATCTAATCATAAAATATTTATATTTAGTAATATATACAAATGTTTTGTCCCTAAAAACTTTTGACTATTTAAAAAAATGAAATTAGTATACATAAAATATCAAATCATTAATTTTCTTAAACACTTATTTATTTTTTATACATAGAATTTCTAGTTAAATTTCCTTAATTTTAGATCAAGTTCGATACGTTTTAAATTTTTTTTAAACTAGATTTATATTTGCAAATATTTATTTTACTCCAGACTAACAAACAGTCTGTTCGCAAACAGAAAAAAAGTTTTAAATAAAATGTTAAACATTTAAACTATTGTAAATATGTGCTTAAAACTATTAAATTGCAAATATTTAAGATACGTGATTAAATGAATTTTTTAAAAATTGAAATACTCTGAAACGCAAAATAAAGCATAATAAAAATACTCAGAAAATATATGTGTCCCTAACATTTTTAGGCCCCTAAGTTTTCAAGAGGAGGTCGTTTGACCCCCCCTGGTTACAGGCCTGAAAATTTTATTATTATAACTTAATCACTAAAAACATCAATAAAAAAATTGCAATGATTACAGTGCATTAAATAATCAATACTGTGTAGATCTTACCTCTATCTACATCTTTGGTCTGATCCTCGAGTGATTCCCAAATTTCACTGAATGTAAAACGAGCCATCTCGGAGGGAAGTGGTCCCATATCCACAGGATCAGTGTCATTTTTAACAACCATGTCTTCAACCGTATTGTTATAAGTAGGTTGGTACTATAATAAATATGTTTATACTTCTCAAGTAATGTGTAGCTTTGTATTGTATAATACAAAGAAAGGGACGAGTAGTCAAGCTAATGGTTTTATTATTATATCACTTGAAATTAGTTATTTCTATTACTCGTTCAACTTTATTAACAGCTGTATACGTAACATGTAATAATACTGATCCAGCTTATATACCATTTGCATCAATTGTCTCATTCGTAAAATGAAAACTGCTGGGTTCAGAGGTGAACAATTGTACATAATTCTAGACGACGTGCCTAATGCCGGTTTCATAATAATATTTACATGTTTAATTACATACAATTGATAAATAATACCTTGTTGATAACATGGAGATAAGCCATCTCGTCGGTACCCCATTTATTAGCAAATTAGTATAAAGATAATAATGCGAAAGAGTGAAAATTCGAGTAGCATCGCGATATATATATATATATATATGTTTATCATAAAAACCTTATTTTATATTAGATTTTTTTTCTCTCTAAATTTAGCTCCCTTTGTGCGTGCGTATACGTGTCGTAATTGAAACTACGAAGTAAACGAAATAATATTAGTTGAGTGTACTCAGTGCTCAGCGGAGTTCGTAAAAAGCCAGTGACTTCGTTCAATGTCATATAACTGAGAGCCATACTTTTGGATGAAGTGTGCTACATCACTTCTGAAATTTTCATATTTGTGATAAATAAGTCTTTTAATTTTAAGTAATTTAATCATTCTTATTTTTTCATATACATAAAATAGATGCAAAATATAATATGGTTTTAGCTTTAAAATGACTGTGATTTGACTCGGGCCGAGGGTGGGAAGCACTTTTTTTAATTACTTGTAAACTAACATTTTAGTGTTTTAGACTTCATGAATAAATAAATTTCACGGTTTTTTTTAAAGTGAATAATCACATAACCATTTTGCATCGATCGAATTTATAATATTTGAACGCATGAAGATTTGAATCAGAACTTTGAATCTCCTAGTTAATGTCAATGAAGTAGATGATAATTTCAATATTAATACGTCAGTATAAGTAATATCATTTGATTGTGAAATATGCTTATTGTAAGTAAAAAAATTGGAATAATCACCACAAAGCATGCAATCACAGAATATGGTTAGTATTTTCGATTTATAACATAAAATGTTAATCTCGAAAAAATATTTAAAAGGTTTCTCAACTGTTTTAACTCACAAGGATGTTTTACATTTTAGATGAAATAAATATTAAGTTTCTCTAACTTCGAAAGCACTACTAAATCATATAATTATCCTTATTTCTGGGTCATATTTGCATTAATTTGTTCTATTTTTACAATAGCTTAGTTACTGCGCAGAAAGTCATTATTTAGTCTAAAATAAAATGGCCGCCGTCGCCAATTTTTATAAGTTTAAAACAGTATTGACGCATCTTCTAATTATTTAGTATCTTTGTTGGGATACCTAATTGTTTACCTTGTTGGGAACCTAATTGTATACCTTAGTATATACCTAATTTATCCCTTCTTTAGAATGTATACATTTAAGATAAAAGGAATTTTTTTAAAGCTCGTAATATAATACCAATAAATGTATTTTTACATTACCAACGAAGTATCTAAACAAAGTTTAGAGTTTCTATAACACTGACTTAATTTCTTCAAATAATAAAATAAAAAAGGACAGTTCTTATCAAAGTATGTAAAACTTGAAGAATGGTTCAACGCAAAGATGAACAACTTAAAAATCGATAGATTACGCCATGATGCGAAATGGCTAATGCGAATAAATTAGTATCTAACTAAACGTAAATTCAAACAATTTTTCAACCTTTTCTTCCTACTGAGGGTTATAATATTGATTTAATAACCTTCGTCTTATAATATATTTTTAATAAAATTGGTACTATAATTCTTTAATTTTGGATCAGATATTCTTGTTATTATTTTTATGATACGATTTAAAAAGATTTTATACAGATTTATCGACTAAGGATGTCGATATAGAATTGAATACAAATTTAATACCATGCTATGTAGGAGTTAGGTAATATATTGATTACTATATAATAGTAAACACGTATTAATTACTGTTGACTATCAAACATTTTTATTTTAAACTCATTCGTCCTCATTTATTTTATTTGTATTATAAATAAACCATGATGTCGGACAAAAATAGTTAAATGAAGAGCGGTTTATATATTTTATACATACGTATACTCTGAACTGGTTTGAGAGTATACCTGTGGATCTCTTTTTGTGGCATAGATATGTACACTCTTTTTTGAGCATTTATTAATTTCCATTTTATAAAATTTTAATTTTTCATGTTCCAATACTGTAAGTGTACAAAAACCAAAATATATTAAATTCAACGAAAAAGGGAGTGCATATTTCGGAATTTTTTTTTAACAAATTAACAATTTGATCAACTCCTTATATAGAAAATGCAAACGTTTTTAAATGCAATTCAATGTGTTACAACAAATGACTATTTTTTTAGTTAGTCGACTAAAGCGTCCGGAGTTTTGTCCGAAATATCCTAACATATTGGTATCTACTAATGACAATATACTTTTAATGTATGATTAGTATAATAAAATTTATTATAATGTAAAAGGTTCGACGATTATACATCTAATAAAAATTTGTAGCCCTATATTACACAGCGATTGTTTAGGGATACTTTTCCGAAATAAATTATTTTTTAATCTCGAGAACGTTATAGACTTAAAATACAAGAAGCGAAAAAACTAAAAATGGTAAAAAGTATGCGTAAGGATTTTTTACAACGAATTAAGGCTGGAAATAATAAAATTCAGAAATGAGGATTTTTTAGAATTCTTAAAAAAATTGTGCTATTATATAATCTGTATTTCTTTTATCACTATGTTACAAAAAATGTAATTAATAGATTCAGTTAATTAATTAATGTTCGTTATATTGAATAGTACGATTAAATTATTCTTAATATACATGAAGTCACCCAATCTAATTACATGAATTCTTAATTTTCTTTAAATCATTAAAGATATCACACAAGTAGTGAGTTAAAACTTATATATCAGATTTATTCATATTATCAAATTTTATAAATTAGATTTCTAAAATAGAAAATAAGGCGTAAACGTAATCTAAGTTGTTTTATTGACAGTTTCAACAAGATGATAATACTGTATATAATTAATTTAGTATAAACAGTCACAAAAATATGTAGTCTAAAATAACGTTGATAAATAAAAATTCAAGCAAAACATGTAAAGTAAAAATATGATATACAATAATTAATTTGTCATGAACACATTTCAAGCATACAATACACATGTCAATGAAATATAAAAAAAGTTCAATATTTTAAATATTTAATAACATATTTATTTTTCGGAAATAGTAGAATAGAACATAAATATTGTTTAAAAAGACAAGATACGAAAAATTAAATGCTAAAATGAAACAAAATCATATTATATTTTTATTTAACATATAGAAAAAATATGGATTATGAAACGATAAAATCCAGTCAAGTTATGTGAAGAAAACCCTTTTTACAGATTATTTTCAATTGTTATACACGTATAACCAAATATTTTGAGCCTACATCTATAACGTAAAAGTAAAACTACAACATATATGTATATAATGTATAGGTAATGTATAAGTCAAATTTCACGTTTGAATAATTTATGATGAGAAAATGAGTATATGGACAAATTATAAATAAATAAATAATGCTAAAATGTCTGATTTAAGTAATAAATAAACGATCACTAAAGAGTAATTATTCGAATTTTCAATGAAGATTGTTCGATATTACTGTGTTTAAACACAGAACAAAAACATTTATCATCCGAAATGACAAACATAATATTAGTAAAAAAAGTTATGATTACATTGCTTGTGAAAAATAACAAATATGGAAATAAAGAAAGGTATTTAAGTGTATAACAATGCATAGATATTATGTGAAATAAGGTAGAAAACGAAATAGTATTGCTAATCTAACAAGTGCCGTATGAAATTAATAAATGATTAGTAATATATTAACATTTATAAGTTATTAGAGGTATTCATGTTCACAGTATGAACTGTTTACGCAAAACTTATACAGATATCTAAAAATACAATAATAAAGGAATACAAATCCCGAAATAATCTTTTATTGTATGTACAATTTTAAAGTAAATGCCCTTCTGTTCTTATGAGAAGAAAATACCTACTTTAAAAGCGAGGGGGCAATATCTACATGTTTTGAAGATATACTTGTAACTGAGGTTGCTGATAATTACACATAGTAACGGTTTGAAGATCGGTACACAAGATATTATCGTGATGACGAGGAGCCCAATCAACATACATTTTCTGATGCATATACGACTGCATATATATTAATGCATTGAGTGGGAGTAAGTGGAGATTTCTGTGGGGATAATCTGTACAGTGATACATGTAATTTTCAGTTTTAGTCAGTAAGTGATGTAACAATAGTTTCGATTGATATACAGTCTGGTTGATAAGAAGTTGTCATATTAGGGGGAAATGCAAACTTAGCTTAGGTTGTACTAACCAAGACCACCCTGAAAATAAAAATTAAGGCACATTTCAATCCAACCTCGATGTTTTTCAAATATATATTCATTAACATACAGTACATTTTATAACCTTTAAAATATTAAATAAAATAATTTCAGTATCATTAGCAGTTTAAATAAATTACATTTTGCAAAATATATAACTTATTACATGTGAATGAGAATCAAACTATAACATTATTTATACATTTAATCTAAAATATTTATAAAAACGGCTGAATTATCAGAAAAACTGAAAAAGATTCCCTAAAAATCCACAAAAAGATGTATCAAAAAAATACATGCATGTTAATTGGTAGCAAATATTTTCAAGCAAATTTACCAGTGCGCAATGAACATAAGTTAATTGTATTATATGCAAAAAAAAGTACAAGAAAAGTATAGAAACGCGCAAAATAGCAGATTTTATTCACGAAGACACTACTTCTAAGCAATTACATAATTAAATCATCGAAGCTTTGTAAAAAATTTAGAAACGTGTCACTAGAATTTTAAGATTTTTAACAAAAGCACTTAAAAGAACGTAAAAAGCACATAACGTAAAAATTTAAAAATGAAGTTCAGAAATTTAAATTGTAAACTTATTTTTTGAATATATTCTTAACAACAAAAAGACCGCCTTCCTCGATTTTTAAAATGTGTTATGTCATTATATATTCATCTGTGCTATTAAATTATGGTATCAATAGAAAGCTGATGATATGTCAGTGATATAACTCTTGTTTAGTAGAAAATATAAAACCGTAGAATATACAAATAGAAACATTTTAAAATGATAAATAACCAATGTAAATGAAACTATTATAACAAGGAAATAGGAAATACCACATGACGCCCTGTAATATTTTAGGTACTTGTATTTTTGGTTTTAATTATGTTGCTCTTATCGTTGATAAAGTCAGCCTTTCCCCACATGGTCATCACTACAACGACCATAACAGTTTATATCATCGTCTTCTTCTATTGCAACTGTTTAAAACTTTGAACATATCCTCATCATAAGAGGTTATTGTCAAGACTGTAAGGTTGTTAATAGAAGAGTGATATCTCATTACTTTAGGACTTAATTAAAATTAATCATTGATATTTGGACGAGTATAGTCGTGCTGGGGGATTCTTATCAAAGAGGTAAGTTACCTGTTTGAAGGTATACAAAAAAATAGCATGATTGATTCAATAAGTATGGACATCTGAAGATGATATTTGCTGTTACGTGAAAAATATCCTGATAGCCTAATTTTCCTTTGGAAGGAAATTAAGGTGCTGGAAAATATAATTTTCTACTACTTAGATAAGGGTATTTTCAAAGTTTTGGCAGACGCAGTGGAAAAAGATAATCCTTTAATTCAGACATAACTGGTGACTAAAATGATGAATGATTGAAAGAAGCAATTTTTATAAAAGAAAACATTGTCAACTTTCTATTGATATTAAATTTGACAACAAAGATGATAGTATAGTCAGAAAGTAGACAATCGATAAGGGTTGACTTATAGCGATACCCACAATAATTCAGAAGTTAATTATAAGAAAAGTTACCTATCCTATTTAAAGACATATTATAATAATTGGACCAAATTGCAGCTTCAAATAATTTGGAACATCTTGACTTTATAATAATATTTTAAACATTTAGTAATTATCTACAATAATATACAATGTTAACCTTTTACACTTATTATAACACAAGGTATGAAATAATTGCTAAATGATATATATATTTTTATATTTAATATTGTAAGTTAAAATAATTGTAAAATGATATATATTTTTTTATATTTAATACTATAGTTTTACTTATGGTAAGAAATAAGCGCTCCAATTAAGAACTATCAAAGGACAAATATAACAAATAATATTATACTAACATAAAAGGCAATTTCAGATCGATTAAAAAGTAAATTAGTACTTAATTGTCAATTCATCGATAAGAATGGTAAAGTATATATATATATACAAAGTTTAAAATAAACTCATTAAAATATGTTTTTTTTCTATGTATTTTATCTGATGCTAAAGCTGCTTTTCTCATATTGAAAATTAAATTTGAATTTAGAATTATTAAAAAAGTACTTTGGTGTATTAGTATATCAGAGAGGTTCCAAACTTATAAATTAATAGTACATGGTTCCAAATTTATAAAATATCTATTTCAACGATATAATAAATATACTAATATTAAATATATAGACTATAGCTATAAATATCAATAACAGTTTTAGTCTGTCAAACCTTTATCAGTTTATTTATTTATTCATTCAGGAAACATAAATATATTAGTTAAATGGGTAAAATTGTTATTATTAAAAGAGAACAAAGCAGCTTATATCGCATTAAAACCTGTAAGCAGTGAAAGGCTAAATTAAATCCTAAAAATTCAAGAGTGAGTAAATTGATGCAAGGACACAATATAAGGACACAATTTATTTCTTTGTTTAGAAAATGCAAAGCAATCAGTTAAACTGCTGATTAGTTGTTCTATAAGGCTACATAGCATAAGTTATTAACTCGTGTAATTGCGATCTTACCATGTAACTCCACTTCGATTGCTGATTCAATAAAGTAGAACAAATTCACTATAAATGGTCATTCAGGTATACACCTTAAGTATAGTTGCACACGCTTGAGTCATAACAGAAACTGGTTGCATTTTCTTGTAATACATTTTAATTCTTAATAAATATTATTTTAAACTTAATTGTTGAGATTAATTTTGTCTATATGAAATAAAACTAATTATTCACTCTATTCAAAAAAAACTAGCCATGTAGGTATCTTTAATTTAATATTTACTACGTTGACAAGTATATTTGTTTATTTTATAATGCTTATGTAGCCTATTATATATGTTGACAAATACAGAAGGAAATAAATTTAAATACAGCAATTGAAAATTCGGTATAGGCTATACGTATAGCTTATAGACATAATATAAAATGAATACCTTACAATAATTTCGTCAGTTTAAAATAGACTTAAGTTGACAGGTAGTATACATGTTTTAAAAAACAAACTTATGTACTTTTAAAAAAATGGTGGTACATAGTGTAAAATTTAAATAAAAATTATTATTTTAAGCTTACCTTAACTTAAAATAAACTATATTTAAAGAAAAATTCAACTCACACAAAGTGATAATATTGGTAACATCGATAACATATTACTATTAACAACATATATAAAAACGTTGACAAAGTGCTGTTAACTGCATATATTAACTATCAATTATTTATTTTAAAATATTGAAACATATATACTAACAATGCAATATTTTATATTTATTGAATGCATGTTGTTGGATGATATTTCACTCAATTCAATAAATTCAATAAATTCTCCTCTGGATCATAAACAGAAACAAGTCAGAAGAACAATTTAAATTTTGTATTTTAAATGTTAACGTTTACATCTTTTTTAAATAGAGAACCGCTTGCTTTGAGACTAAATACCTTGTTGATCGGAAGTTAGTATTATTTGTTTAAATCGTTTAAAGATTAAATAAAATATTGTAAAAGTATGTAAATCTCTTATATCTGCTTGTAACAAAAACAAGATGTAAATGAATATTTGAAAACATCTTCGGATTTATTAAATTTATGATCTATAGTAATTTTGGGATCATGAATCAGAATAATATTTGTTTTGACCCTGGTATTTTTGTAATGCTTTCCGTGAAGCCTGTATTTTCCATGTATCCAGGTCGTCAAAGCTCAATCCCATTTATGTATTATTGAGTATTTTTTTGGTTTAACTTAATGTACATAATCCGCAAACCGCAATGTTAATGAAATTTCGCAATTCATTTAGTGTATTTCAATACACTCTGTCTAAGTCTCATAAAACCACAATTGAAATGCGATAAAGAAATATAGTAAAACGATAAACAGAAACATTTAATTTAATTTACAGGCACATGCAGTCCGTTGCTGTTGATTGCATTGTATTATTTGCCGACATTTATGAAGAGGGTAAACAGATCTGGATGTTGTTACCCGCTTTTCGCTTATGATATTTAAAAACATCATTTCCATTTCCGTATTTAATTTTTTTTGGTAAAATCTTCCTTGATTAATTGATGTAATAATTAAGATTTGTTATGTTTTAGAAGACGGCTAAGAACATTTTCAAATAAAATCGGTTCTCAATATAATGAAAAGAATTACCTGGTAGTTTATGTAATGATTTTTCCATTTAGTTTTCCTATGTAAATATAAACAATATTTGCTTTAGTGAGTTGTTTCTGTATATTTCATTTATTAAGTAATAGATATAGCTGAAATAATCCTGTCAGATTGTAGATCAAATTTTGGAAATATTTACAGAGTATATGAGTATATTTACAGAGAATCTAGGTAGGCAAGTTTTTTTTGGAGAATGATAATATCGGGACGGGTTGTTTGTTTTCGTATAGTGCTGAGAATATTATGTTACTCCTTGGTTTACAAAACACATGTATAAAAGTTAATTGTCTATAAAAAAAAAAATTTAAGCAAAAATAAATTAATTAATGCATACAAATATTTACTAGACCTTGTACACTAGAGTTGCGCCTTTAGATAATTACCTTTTTGGGAATGGCCCACGGAGCTCGTACACATTCATTTATCAATCGACCGGCATTGTCATGACATGGAGATGTCAACTGGAAAATACCACACAACATAATTGAACAAACATTTTTAACCGTTTGTAACATAATGTTAAATTAATTAATTTAATATTAATACATAGACTACAGTATAATATAATATAATAATATAATATTGTATAAACCACTCTAAATTAAGATTCCAAGAAAATTATCAAATAATAATGATAAAAAACAGTATATGAAATTGTGAAAATAGATTTAGATTTGTTGAGTTCATTTAAATTAAATTAAACGAAATGAATAATTTCATTTATGAGAGAAGGCTACACCAAACTATAAAAGTGTTTCTTATACTATTTATACAAAATTGTTTTATTTGTATATTGCATGAATGTTTTTGTTCATACCAAATCCCTTGAATTCACTTTTCTTCGCCTGAGTCTCTTTTTTCCATTTCTTCTGCTTCCCTGAGAAAAGTATTAAAAATAATTAATAATGCCTGTTGCATTAATTAAAAAACAACTCAAATATTGTGCTGCTACATTTATTTATTATATTTCTTGAGGATTAACTTATAAAACAATAATTTTGTTATATAGACTAGTAATGCGTTTTTATCTTACAACATGAACTTATTAATTAATTATAGTCTAATGGGTATCAATGGAAGTACTAAAGACTAATTATAGGGTAATAATCTTAATTAAAATTTTAAGTAATCAATTAAAAAATTAAAAAATCCCAATATTGAAATAATAACTTATTGAAAGTATTAAAAAGCTTCCTGTTTAAAAACATCTGTCAACGTTTGTTCTGCGTACATTATAGACATTAATAATTATAATAACAAGATGTAATAACAAATATAATAACAAATTTCAGTTGAAAATACTACATTATTCTGAGTGATGTCAATTCGAAATCATTATATAATACACCTCACCCTATACACTTTTTCATGATCATAAAAGAAATAATATTTCCTAAATGAAATTATACATTAAAATATATATATATTATATTGTAATTTAATTTAGTATAGATAGCGCATGAACTTTGTCCAGACAGGGAAAGAGCCATAAGCAAACAAGAAGAGTCAATCTATAATTATATTATATATTAATTATTCTATTCAATTATAGTACTGAAGTGAAGAACACAATATTTATGTCGATTAACTTCTTTGACGCCGAATTCTCACTCACTACCGGTACAAGCTTATGTAAAATAGATATTCATATTCGTATATTGTATGTGAGCGAGTAATACGATGTCTAATTGATATTACCTATACCACTATATCGTGCTTGTTGTTTATATTTAGTAAACTTTTATAACCAACACAAATTTGTGTAAATATATTTTATATAAAAAAAATATGTAATGAAAGATGATTAAAATAATAGAACAATTTATCAAATATTAAATATTCTTCTAAAAATATCGAAATACCACCTGATTATAAAAGAATTATTATAAAACTAATAAATATTTTTGGTAATTAGAAATTAAAAATCAATTGAACATTGATAACAAAAATTAACATGTTCGAAGGTTCGAACGATAAATATGCAGACGAATATAATTGTTCATGAAAATAGTAAGAAATTAATACCACATAAATTATATGTATATTAAATACATTCTATATATTATATAAGATGGTCGAAGAATAAGTGTTGTCTTTGTTTCTAAACAAACAAAAAACAGAATAGATTCAAATGAATGTTTTTGTTCTATTTACCTTCTCTCCTTTCATTCCGGGACGACCAGGTATACCCTAAAATAACAACATTTAAATGTATTTCAAAATTTCTAAACCAGAGAATTTTAGAAAAAATAAAACATATTAGTTAGTAATATAAATAAAATCATGCCGAAAAATAACACAAAAACCATACAAAATAATACTATGGTAGCATAGGCTATGTAAATAATATATATAAACCAGACAATATTTTACATAAATCAATAAAAACAAATACAGACAATACAAATAAAATAATCATAGACATTCAACTACATATATGTATAATGTATATATATATAATACATGTATATATATATATGTATAATCTACAGTTGTTTCGTTTGTATACAGTTAACGCTTCAATAATTAATGGTACAATCATATTTCTATGTGGGTACAATACGAGTAGATAAATATTTACAAACATATGTGCTTCGATTGATCTATATTCGGAAATCATTTGCAAACTTAAAGATTTGTGTGTCTATCATTTTAGTGATAGCTAGGCCTAATATTATCATACTATTATCTATTTTACGTGTTTTATAGTAGGTGTCTACACTCTACATCATATTGTTGTAATAAAATTATTTAATATTAAAATTATGCAAATATTATGATATTATTTTTGTTGAAATATTGAATGAATATTTTAGAAATACCATTATTTATCGATATACTTACACATGCTTTTTGTACATTTGGATGCACATATTATAAATTATAGTGACAAAAAACATAATTGCAGGGGAACAAATAATGAGGCTTTATTTCAGAATAAGAAAATCAGTATAGAGACGGAGATAATGATTATGGTGAGTTATTTATGAGAGTGATTTGAACTAAACCATAAATATGTATCGGATATAAATACTCGCTTAATAACTTTTTCATAAAATTTTTTATACACATAAAGTTATACATAGGCTAGAGTTATAAATATATGAATTAAGCCAGTATGACTGTAATTATATAAGCTTTAGGAAATATTTGATTAAAATGTATGGTATACATAAATGATAGCAGCAATTAAATCTATCGTAAATCGCCAAATTATCAACTCAGAATTATTATATAAATAATAATAATAATTATTAAATTATTATTATATATATTATTGTATATAAGCTCGGGCAGCATTTGCAATTGACTGGAATACTTACATGTGCACCATTTTCACCCTATACATAAAAGAAAAAAAAAGTTTAGTTGTAACTTGAGAAGAATCGTTTATAACAAATCAAGGTGAAAGTACACTAGACAATGAATACCTATTGATAATTGGTAATGTAATCCAGGGAATAACATGTACCGTTAGCATATTTATTAATTATAATAATTTTGAGAATTAATCGTTATCGTAATGGCGATTAAAGATATGTTGCTAATAATTTTCATTATAAAATATACATTACTATATTATGTAAACGTAATGAGAGAAAACCACAGAAAACAAAATGAATTGTTTTAATAAAACCATTTCGTCAACTAAACTCCATTTACGTGTATTAAATATATATTTCAATACATACTGTCGAGGAAAAAGATCTTTACATATACTAACCAATTATACTAACTTAGTAATACTAATTATACTAACATTTACAGAATAAAAGTATGAATGAAACAGTTATTATTTGTTCCAATTCTTTGTTGCAAATACTCGACTTGAAATAGACATTAACAATCAAAGAATCAAAAGCAATATTAAACAATGTCCAAGTTACAGTTTGATGGCAATATGAATATACTTTGAACAACAAAAGAACAACACATACACAATAGAACTAAACATAATTTCAAAACGATTATTTAGGCTATATAGTCCATATTAATATCGATTATAGTTATCACCTTGTCTCCTATTATTCCCTGTGGTCCCATGGGTCCTTCTGGTCCGGGAGGTCCCTATAAAGGCAGAATACAAAATTAGTTCACTGTCTATTATACAGTCTCAAATGCGAAGTAGAACTTTTAAGTTATATATATTAGTGTAATTTATGTTATACAAAAATATTACTGTGAATGTGTGTGTATTTATCAGTTGTTATTTTTAATGAATGAATTAAAGAGTAAAAATATAATTTATTAATTGATTTTATCGACGTGCTTGCCTTCTGTTTATTTTATATGCGGTATATTTCCTCAATATACCTCACTTCAGCTAGAACACAAATTAAATGACCAGTTAAAACCTAGATATAGTGCAGGCGAACTCGGTGAATTGAAACATATAGACAAGTTATGGACTATGAACTATATACGTTTATGTCGTCAACAATTACATAATTATATATACCTATATATATTCTTCAAATATGTACTTCAAATTAATCCGGAAAATGCACACTATAGGCTTTGGCAATTTACGTAGAGATTACTTTTGAATGACAGCTTAATTGAAGTGTTCAGTATTTGATAGTGATTAGCAATTTTATTTAAAACATAAATAACAAAGTTGAAAAGAAAAAAGTAGAAAATACTAATCAATGATCAAGGCAAATATGATCTATTTAATACCAACAGCTTTTTATTTTATTATTTGTGCACTTTATTTCATGTTAATAAATAAATTATTACTGATCAATACAAATTTTGTAATTAATACTGTTTGGATATTTATAATATAACAATAAAATGCTTTGCAAACTTGTGATTTATTTTTTACTGACACCTTTGTTAAATATTGACATCACGTTAAAATACTATTGTTATATTAATATAAATATTAAAAATTATACAAAAATAAATATTTGAAACCATCATATAGTAAAACAAAAATCACAGATTGGTTAAACTTACAGGCATGCCGACAATCCCGTTGTTACCCTTAGGTCCAATGAGACCCTACAGAAAAAAAGGTAGTTGCGGCAGTGCTTAGATAGTATACGCAAATAAAGGGCAGAAGTATTGTATATATAACAACTGTAAAACAGAACTATTTTATTTGTTAACTTTTTTAATTAATTATATTTTACTTATTATTTTTATATACTATTTCTATCTATTATTATATTATTTAAATATTTATATAAATATTATAAATAAATTTCGACAAATAAATCTTTTAGAAGTATAAGAACATAATATTTGTTACACAATATATACTCGTACATATGATATACAAATAAGTCCATTTTGTGATTTAGTGACAAAAATAAAACAAATTAAACATAAAACTGTAATTTTTTTAATGGTTTCAGGCAATGCTTTAATGCAATAGCATAACAGTTTATCACTGCTAATGACAAAGTCAAAAAGTAGTTTTTCTTGTAGATAAATAGACTAATATCACAGTTTTCTTGTAGATAAATGGGCTCATATTACAGTTTTCTTGTAGATAAATGGACTCATATCACAGATTTCTTGTAGATAAATGGACTCATATCACAGTTTTTTGTAGATAAATGGACTCATATCACAGTTTTTTGTAGATAAATGGACTCATATCACAGTTTTTTGTAGATAAATGGACTCATATCACAGTTTTTTGTAGATAAATGGA